>JTDE01002381.1:19565-46919 GCA_014338405.1 Paragonimus skrjabini miyazakii
TATATATACTAAATCCTAAACCGCATAACAAACACAAAAAAGCCAACACTTGAAGCCTGTCCGATTACTAGCAAGACATTATTACCGATGGAAACAATTCCTTTTGTGACGATGTCTGGTTGCAATAGCTTCTGCGGGCCGTAGTAAACACGAATCGAGTAAACAGGCAGAAAGAGATTTACTCGAACATAACTTATGGAATAACAGTCCTCCATAATCTCTATTCACTTGTGAATATACTGGAACGGTAGATGGTGTGAGGATTGTACTGATCAAACGAACCTGATTTTACGCAAGCAATCTCCGGGGCCGTGTAAACCAGAGTGGCTGGACGACGAGCGTGTTCAACAATAAGAGGACCGGCCGCTCCAAAATCCGTCAGCTTCACGAAACGGCCGTTGTCAAACAACAGCATGTTCGCCGGCTTCAAGTCACCGTGACATAATGGTAACGAACGTCCACGATGGAGATAGTCGACCGCTTGAGAAACCTGCAGCGTCCACGAGATGGCATGTGCCAATGTGTATGAAACTTCAGGAAGTCTGTGGAGCACTGAATGAAATGAGAAATGTACCAATCATCATTTAAATCATCAACTAAACGTAAAGTTCTCGAGAACACCGATTGCTAGACA
Organism: Paragonimus skrjabini miyazakii; assembly: GCA_014338405.1. NCBI lineage: Eukaryota > Metazoa > Platyhelminthes > Trematoda > Plagiorchiida > Troglotrematidae > Paragonimus > Paragonimus skrjabini miyazakii. The sequence continues at coordinate 20,200 of JTDE01002381.1, forward strand.
CTCAATAGAAAGAAAGAAAAAATGAACATATTATTCACAAATACATATACAGTTTATCCATTCTGAAAGAAAGCCTACAAACCACAGGTTTTCACTTTATAATTCAGAGGGCTCGTGCCATTCTTCAGTTTTATCGCGAAAAGTTTCAGTCGTGCATTACATTTTCACATTCGTTGCCTATTATTTTAATCTTGTGTGGTGCCCACATTTGCAGTGTGGATAAATCAGCGTTGTTGAAGTTGTCATTCTATCTCAAGTACATATGTTCAGTGCACCAACATTGAGCTGCACTGAGCACACATGTGGATTCTCCTTCTTTTAAGAACAAGATGGTCTGTAACCACCTTTACAGCTTAGTTACGGCGTTTCGGAATGTAAACCACAGACGAAACGAGGACATTAGCTCATAACGGTTATGAGTTTGATCAGACGATGCTGTGGCTCCTGCCGCCATTCATAACAACACAAATGTGGAACAGCCCAGAAGAGACTAACAATAGAAAGATGAAGCAAAAACAAGATAAAAACAGGGTTAAATTGAATTGAAAATATTGTGGATGCGGGCATACCATTGATTGTGGCCGGATGCCACCTCGGATAGCGTCCTTAGTCAGCGAGTAAACACGTGGTCCTCAACCGGGCATGCAACACCCATCCACCTTACCCGACAACGTAGTCAGTCTCTACACACTTCGTGATCAAGTTGTCGCTTGGTCACCGACCGTTTTTACCTAACTGTTGGTGTTATTGTTGTATTCGTAGAGCCAAGACGACAGGCAATAAAGTATCTTGTGCATTGCAACAGGCAGACTAAGTGTGAACAACCGTCACAGACAGGCGCAATGTGAAAACATGGACAACATATGTATCGAACGTCTTGACTAGACGAGCACATGACTGGCCAGTGGAAAACGACACACAGGATGTTGGAGGGTGAGCAGTTAGTCAATGCCCTAGTGGACAGCACACACACACATTCACACGCAGACTCAAAGGGTCAACGCGCCCGAGGCCACAACAATGTCTGGTGCAGAGACATGAAGTATGCAGCCCAATAATCGTAGACTACGCAATGGCAGAATGACTATTTGACGGCTAAACTGAGGTTGTTCTAAATATGCGCTAGTGAACAGCCGTGCTGACCACGCGATCATCCCATTTGATATGCCAGTGGTTAAACATGGCTAGTCTAGCGATAACTTGGTCAGGAAAAAGCCACTATCGCACTGCTTTCCACTTACCCGATGTTTTACTGAAACCTGCGATCTATCAGACCCAGCTGGATGTTTTATGAAAAGGTCATGCTGCCAAATATTAACATGCAGACGGTCCCCAACACCGGATGAGGATAAAAATTTTACGAACCAAATGAATAGGGTATAACCTCCGATAAAATATTAGGTCAAGAGATTTATGGTTTGTCTCAAAAGTATATTCCCGTGGTCTGAAGCCGAAATCAGCACAACCCTTCGGATCGAAGCGAGGCGCAAGTCCGACCACTACGTCAAGATAACAGAATACGATCAAAAGACAGTTAGTGTAATTTAAAAGTCCTACTCTTGGTCACTGCGTCCTTTGGCTAGGCAAGCCTCTCAACGCCAAGTGAGTCAGACACCTCAACCATTGGGTCCAGGTGAGATCCGCCAAGGAAATTCTAGCACTTGCTGTTTTCCTGATCGAACGTTTAAGGCACGGACTCTGGACACAGTCCCTCAAACCAACCTCCATCAACGGTATAAACGATCGGGACGTATCAAAAGTTGTCGTTTTCCAGGCAGTGAAATAAGTTAGTCACCATTCGTTTTCTGCACTATTTTCTTCGTACCTATAGACGACGTGTTTCCTCAAACCAACACAACTAGTAAACATCGACATTTCCAATGTCCACCTTCCCTTTTTAGACAGGTCGGCAAGTCGATCTGAAAAGTACTTTCACAATTTTTGAGCTCCATGTGTATTGCTTCTCAGAGACATGAATCTATGACTCTGGCACCATCCTTCACTTCAGTTCACCACTAAATGATCATTGATCCAAGCGGTTGACCCCCAAATTCACAGGTGATGTTAAAACTAGATCCTGCGATCACAGCGGAGTGAGGACATTACTGAGTTCCAAAGATGAGCAATGTTTGTTCAGTTGGATCCTAGCGAGTACTCACATGTGCATGATAGGATTTAGTACATCGGTTAAAGTCTGTCGGCATAAATCATAATTGCCGTGCGTGCATTATTATCGGTGTACACTCTAACAGACGATTGTTCAGATTCCGCCAAAAGTGCGACCTGTGACTCTCAATCAACCCTTTGAAACAGATCAATCACTCACACTAGAGGATAAGTTGAACGCACAACCTAGTTGTCTTGCTTCAGAAGAGAACTGGCTGGATAATACACTTGGTATCCGGGGGTAACACATTAATAATGGCAGACTGTTGAAAGTGTGTAAATCTTATGACCCCCAAACTCCCAGTACTGTATTTGAACACAGAAGGAAGTAATGTGTAGTACGTGCATCTCAGCCATAGACACGCATCAATCATATAGAGGTCAGTGACAGGCGACGCCACAGTTTAGGACTGTCACCCAGGAAGCGTTCAACAGGTAATAATAAACGACACATTGCTCAAATAGAGTCAACTGAGAGTAAAATGAACTCTAGAGGCAAATGACGACAGCACAAAAAGCTTGATGTGTAGGAGCATTTTCCGAAAAAGTCACTCAGTTGTGACGGACCCGGATATTCGCCCTTTTCCTCCGATTAATCATCAGTTGCAGGGCCGACAGTAAACTTGTGTAGCTTTCACGCGTAATCGGTGATTTTTTCGGAGTATCTGGTTACAAAGAGAGAGTTCTTGTTGGGAAAAGGCACTTTTTCCCAAAAATTCGCATTACATGCCAAGGAAGATGGATTCCTCATTTTCTGGGAATTTGAAAGCCCGCCAGAACTCTCGAACACCCGAGAAGGTGCGGTCGCTTCTGATTGGTCCATTCGGTGGCCTAGGCCCAAGGCCACCCAAAACTTATAAATACAGTTGTAAATCACAATTTTGCCTTCGGGCTGGGCAGTAAATAAAGCTCGTTGAAGGCCGTCTTTTTCCTTACTTGTTGGGGGGTTCTAAGCTGCGACAGTTGGGTTCCGATATTTGAGCTCTGATTTTCGTACCGTTTTGCAATATCGTTGCGTTCGTTCGTGATAGAGATACTGCTCGCGGTCCTTGCGTTGTTCTTGTCTTTCTTTATCAGGTGGGGTCGTAACAGTCCTGATACAATTATATTCTTTGGTAATCAGTACAAACTCTAGTCCGCTTTGTACGCCTTCAAAATTTTACTGTAAAACAAACTGTCAACGTGAAGACGCACTTCGATGACACCTTCAGTGACTAAGATCAGTACACAGCTGCACTGGCCAATGCTACTTCAATCTCTTCTGTCGACCAATCGGATCGTACGCGTGTGATAAGATCTACAGACTATCACACCACTCCGTCATCTGTCTGTCTACCACACGATATTACCTTACTTCCCTCCGCTTCTCACAATTCTCTCGTATCATTTGAAGAAAATCGGCCAACAGGTAACCATACCCGCAGATCCATTCGGCATGCAAAAATGAATCATCGCCTCGAGCCACAGCATCATCGGATCAAGCTCACGATCGTCTACGGATGAACATGTGAAATTACGGCAGTGAGATTGTGCGACAAGCTTCTTTTTTTAATCTTACCTCCTTTGTTTCCAGCACGTCATAAGCCAACGGTCTGTCAAAACTGGCTAGGTCTGGCCATAATCAAAGAGCGCACCGAAAGCCAGTCATGACCTCACTGAACATGAGCTGCGTGGGTACCGCACGGTAGGATCACGTGCGTGGGATGTCCCTTTGTGCGCATGATCAATCATTAACATTCTTTCAATCCATGTTTGTTGTTTGACCCGTAAGTCATAGGGGGAAGGTTTTTTGTTCCATACTGCACACAATCGGACTGGACCGTTAGAAAACAATGCGCAGGCGTAAGTTGGTAAGATAGTGTGTGGTCACAAGAAGAACCCATGCGTACAGACCTAAACAGACAGATAAGCACACACAGTGAGAACAACCAAAGTCGGAACAGTGATGAATGAGGAAACGAAATTGTGAACGACACTCCAAAACAAAAGGGTAAAGATCAACTGAAACAAACAGCAGAGCAGTATGGAAACAACGGGTCGGGTAGGAAAAACAGATACGATTGAATGAAGTCGATTTGTCATGAACGCATTCTTCAGAATCTCCGAAGTTAAGAGGATCATGGATAGGGATATGGGTATGCTGGACACGCTAACATTTGTTTTTCCTCAAAGAAAAATAAAATACAAATGAAATGTTAGAACAGGTAATCTCGTACGAGTTGCTGATAAGGACATACTCAGCAATGCTCCCAAAAATGTAACATACGGCAAACTACCGTTGTAATCCTTTCCCACTTTGAGACGTAGATTTCATACAACCTATCAAACATGTACCAAGGTGGTTAAACAAAAAGACTGAACAAACATTGGTAGGGCTGTCTGTCAAAATACTGACCTTCGTTCAAGGAGAAACAATCAGCATATTCCATTAGGAAGAAACGGCAATCTGTGGACACATTCGGGCCGGCAGCTAATACTCGTACGATATTCGGATGTGCGCTATATTGCACATGGATTAATAGTTCTTGAAGTAAGTGCTTAGCGTTCATCTCAGGATGTGTGGATAGCTTGATGGCTACTTTTTGACAATTCCAATAACTCTGGTAAACTACACCAAAACAGCCGGAACCACAAAGAACCTGGAAAAAAAGTGTGGATTGACTGCGCGCCAGGTCAGACTTACTCCTCGCTCAATCAACCGGCCACATTCCTTCTCATCAATGATCGGAAGCGATTCGATCAAAGCAGACTTATCTGAGGACAGATTGGTCATGGTTAACGCGCTTTTTCAGCGCATCAACAGTTGCACATTGCGCAGTGGTCCCGGAACACCACGTCTGCAATATAACAAAAGTACGACATAGCACGGTAGTAATATATGAAACCAAGAAAACCGGTTAAGTGATCGGCTGGTTCTAATTACGACCTTGGACAAAAAAACGGACAGGGTGATTTCGAGTGCTCAGCTCGCACAGACCACATATGTACACATGACACTGTTAGACAATACGAATCAGCATGGCTAGCTAGCATTGGACAGCTGGCGCGATTCCTTGTACTCCAAGTAGGCATACCTGCTTATTGACACCGTTTTGAATGACATTCATTCTTTAATTAGTTGGCTTTCACATGAACCTACTGTATCTGTCACCGCCCCACTAGACTGGACAACACAACCCGAGTACCGTACGCAGTTGGGTAGGCGTGAACAACGCATTCGGTGAGAAATCACGCTGACAAGGCTTCGTTCAAGTTTTAAAACGACTTAGCGTTTAGCATGAGGCCTTTTCGTTTGCTCATACCACCAGCATCCTGAACGGACAATAGTAGAATTTCTTGTAGTAAACTTTTGTAGTTCAAATTGTTGATTTCTTGATCCAGAAAGACCAACCTACTTCTTCTAGTTAACCAAGCATACACGCGGACAGAATCACGTGTACACTTCCATCTAACTGCCTGTGATGAGACGGTGACTCATTTAGTCCGCCTTTCACATCCCGATCAACCGTGCAGCTTTGGTCTTTGATTATCAGCATTCTGACATGGTTGGGAATGTGTTGAATCGAATGAAATGATTAGTGGATGAACAAACAGTATTAAGCAAGCATCATGTAAAGGACTGTCGGAATTGAGAGGCACGAGGTAACAGAGGCAACAACTTCATTCACTGAATGAATACAGCGGAATTCAGCCAGTTTACGTATGTGTAAGTACAGCGAGCTGAAAGTCGAAGCCTTTTGCATATTATATCCAAGCCGATGCTAACTGCCGCAGACGGGTTGTTGTTCAGCGATAAAACCATGGGGCAATACATCGGTGACATTTCCACTAATCGAAACCCGAGAAACACATTCTACGGCTCGAACAGCCATGAATATAATACACACAAGAAAATAAAAAAATCGATTGGAAAATCATTTAGAACACCGATGGAAAATAAAAACAGTGCTGACGAAGCCATAAACACTTCCGGAAGATGCTGGTAGTACACATTTCAGTCGTTCCGCTTCGCTGTTTCGATACACCCTTGGAATACGAATTAAGAAGAGTTGGACCCAGATTAATTCACCACTACTCTAGAACAGACTTCAACTCCACTGTAGAGCCGAGGGTTAGGCACGTTTCGTACACATATCGAGCTAGTGCGCCCGAGAGATTCTAGGACGGGCTTAAACCGAGACTACAGCATGACCAGTCAGCACATGTGATGAAGGGACCACATGCCCATAATCTGGGACGTGTTGGAGCAGTGCCACAGTGACGAACTAAGCTCCATGAACGTGCGACTTAGTGGATACTAATGCAAATCTTTCCAGTGAACATCAGTCTTCCTATATTGTTACTGTTCACAACTGCTAACTCACTCACACCCGTGGTTCAGAATACGCCCCAAACCATACTCGATTACATATCGATAGTTATTTTAACAAGAACACCTCGCGCTTGTGAGGGTGATGAGGTGAAGTCCGTTTACAGTGGACTAGGCTATAGCGAAATTCCGGTTAGCACAATCACATTGTATGAAGGTTTTGAATTTTTGATTAGGATAAGATGAATTTTTTAAGTTAAAGTGGATTATGTATTTACGTTCGTGTGTGTATGCGTGGGTGTGAACGAGAATCTTGCGCAAACATTTTAGCAGCTTATTAAACCGATCTGTCATTAGTTACTACTTGATAGCGAACAGTAAGCCACCAGAGTCACTTGCTCTCATTTCAGACCCAGTACAGTGCCAATGTAAAACTCCGGAACAGAAGGAATGCGAATGAAGACGAATGAGTCGCCACAGCAACTTGTGTAGCAGACCAGCCCAGCTTTGAATCGTGCCCTGCTCCAGTCGATTCACTTCATCTGGGACACAGTCCAACATGAGTTTAAAAGTAAGAAGCATTAGGAAAGTGACCCATCAGTTCGCTAAGTTGTACTTGAAAAGCTCTAGCAAGAACCATGTCCAATCGGCTCAACGCGGAAGTCTTAGAGACGAATGTTCTTGAGAGACAGTGTGAACTCCAGAGAGGCCTAGGTGCCAGTGACACGGCGTTCGCCGCTTGTCAGGCTGAGGAAAAGTGGAGTAAACGCAACCAATCACTGTCTTCTCTCTTTGTAAGTTTCACTGCTTCACAGAAACGGCATGTTTTCGTCTCTTTTGATAGCTGTGCCGTATACTCATCATATATTCGAGGCATAAAAGAAGTTCGTGTGGCACTCTTCCGAACAAGCGCGACTTTCAAAGCAGAGCTCTGTGATCAGTTCAAAGCGAATTAAATACAGAACAGAGCCGATTAAAAAAAACAGCTAACATGGCAACCCCGGTTGGTATGAAGCGAGTTATGGACTTGGTCCACTTCGCGTCGGACGGGGTGTCTAGAAATGACCAACAAGTCCGGACATTACGATGGAACAATATTCTTAAGATTACTTTCCCTGATTGAATCCATGGGTAAATTTCGGAATCTGACGGACGCACTTGGAATCAGTCGATTGCATCGAATACTAGAACTCACCAATTTGCCACCAGAATCCAGCTTCAGAAATACAACTGTGTAGACTCCAGCGTTGAAACTGCCGCGATGCTAACTGATGAAGAAAGTGCTGTCAATGTAAATCTGTTGGTCCCTGAACTGAGAAAATTCGTTTCCCCTATTTGCATTCCCTATTTTTCACACCGGTCTGATATTTGATCCCTATATCCTGTCCAACCCGTTCTGATTGTTTTTAGACTTATTTGTCATTAATCGTCTGCCGCGCGAGTAGTCATCCTTGATTTGGCCTACTCGCATGACGGTTCACCTTTGACCTTACTGGCTCTGTTCGGAAACCATTGATTTAGTTGAACGAGACTATCGTCGTGAACGATTCAGCTTTGTCTTTTATGATTATTGATGCATTTCTTTAATAGTACCATAGAAATATTCGGGTCCAATCTTGTTTCCAATTTGAGGCTCCGTTTCCAGGCTACATGTAACTCAACCGTGAGAAGTAGACCGTTACACGTGGTTCTCTGTGACGCTCTATCAGAGTTTACACCACTGGACCTTGGTATCGGTGCTATGTGTTTATGAATATCAAACCAGTACCAAGTTCATCGGCAACATGACTGAAAGTAAGAGGATTCCTCAGTAGTAGCGGTGGTCATCAACCCGAGTATCAATATAGTTTGGCAGCAAAGAAGATTGGGAATTGATGATTTCCGCTAAATCGGTCTTAGTGGTAATAGGCTTAACACTAAAAGCAATACGTACAAGTAAACAAAACTGCAGCCATTCGTCGGTTGTCATGTATATACAAAACTACAGCATGTAAACTTTTCATTTCTAATTCACATTCCAAACAGGGAACATGAAACAAAAATGCGAGCTATTAATCACTGAGATTATGTTCAATCAATCTAGTATAGTCAGCCACTTGAACAGGCGAAAAATGACAAACCTCAAACGAGACCAGAATAGTGGGTCGCAATCACACACTGTCGAGTATGTGTGCGTGAAGCGCATCGAAAATGACTGGCGATTTGGTTTCCACACACCGAGCCTTTCTGTGGTATGACTTTAAGTGAATATTTGTTCAGTCTTCCATATGATTTGACATTATGAAACACTGTTTCGCGTTCAGGACAGACACTGCAAGTATGGTATATCCATACTATAGTGAAATGGTCAATTCTGAATAGCAAATTGAGAAAGACCTCAATTCTATAAGAATGCGACAGCTGCGATCAATTGTAGGTGATGTTCAATTTAGGTAAAGACCTCTCAATCATTAAGTGTCTGACCGTTCTCATCTTGCTGTGAACATTGATAAACTTTTGTGTGTGGAGAGTACAGATTCCGTACACTCTAGGTTGCTTTACACTAACTTATGCGCTTAAGAACTTCATCCAGGGACTTTGTTGTGCAATCGTTTAAGTGGCAGAATGTTGTTGGAATCTACCTCAAAGCTGGCTGAACGATAAGAGTGTAACCCATGCGTATCAGCACAGGAAGACTAAGTGAAAGTCAAGATATCAGCAAGAATGTTAACAATAACATTACCAGATATATGCCTTTCACTATTTGTTAAAAAAATTGATACAATAGGTTCCAGACAGCTGTCCAACACCAATCCGGCCAGGCACTGTACATTCAAAAACGTATAGAATGATTTCTGCATATAAAAAAATGAAGTCTCCGAGGTATGAATATTAATATCACAAAATAAATTAAAAACGCACGAATATACAACAATCTAGTGGACTAGATGACTCATACCTAGGAAGCTAACATCAGCAGGAGATATAGTCGACGAAATCATTGAGATCCGATTGGGAATTTCCGTTGCTACTGAGTAGTATGGGATTTTGGTTTTTATATAAGTTGAAAATCATTCACAATTGACGGCAGCTGTCGCATTCCCATAGATAGTTCAGCCAGCCCCGTTCAAAGAGAAGCGCCAGACTCCAGTTTGTTTCTTGTTAGAACTCATCAGTAGCGCATATACTTGCCACTGTTGTGTAACATGTAGCTTCGTCTGTGAATAGTATGGCGTGTACATTTGGGAACTAAAGGGCACGTCTCAAATCCAGGGAGACGAGGGACCAGAGGCGACTACTGGAACCGTGTGTACGCACTATCGGAGATATGTCACCCGGGCGAATGACAGTGTGCTGCAGCCCAAGGTCTGCGGATACATATTAGTCAAATGAGTGTGCACGTTCGTTGTCCTATGTTTTCACATAATCTGTACGGGATTTCATGCAATAAACAACTCCGAAAGCCAAGCGTCCTTTGCGGCCACAACACCACGACCGGGACTAGAACTCCGGCCAAGCTTTCATGAAGCAACCGTGCTGAATACTGAGCCAATGACTTCACATCAAGCATGGCCGAATCATCATATGTGAACACTCAGCCACATTCGCTTGTGAGTAATTCTCAGATTGCTCGATCGCCTCGAGAAGAGGCACAGTAACTGTCCTATTAACTCCAATCGATGACCCCTGGACTAGAACTTCCCTCCAAGTCGAAATCACGGAAATAATTGAGTCGTTGAGCATTATTTTGATTGTCGATGAACAGTAGGGGATTTTGGTTTCTACATAAATTGAATATCACTCGCAATTGATCACAACTATCGCATTAGTTCACAGAAACCTTCTAGTTAAGCATCTGAGAAGCTCCAACATCAAGCGAGCCCATGACAGGCAGAGTTATTCAAAGAGAAAACAAGTTTCAAGGAAATACGAACCCAATCTAAGCTCGAATTGTGACCTTAGCGACATCGATTACCTGAAATGTGCACGAAGTTGTCATGTTAACCCGAAAGTCTAAAACGCATGTACAATAAATACAGTAAAACCTGACGGTCTGGAAGAAAGTGAATCTGGAAAAGCCTACTAAGGATAGTAAGAGTATTTGTCAAGCCTTGTAAAGGAACAGTGACTAATCAGGAGTTAGTGAATAGTGTTCACAAATAAAGGATTGAATCTGTTACTACTGAAAAATTGTTAGTAGCCCCATGAGCGCAAATAAAAATGAAACATTCCTGTCCCATTTACGGAACTCCTAACGCGATCCAATAATCAACGTCACCAATGAGCATGTTGATTTATAACAGAGGGATGTTTTCAATACAGGCCTCTGAAACAAGTCCGGTAAGCAGACGACGCTAACACTCGCTATGAACACAACATTTAAAATCAGATAGCTCGGTTCTATTACTCAGCGTTTTGGTCATCATGGCCCACGATCCAGTGGTTGACTGATGACAAACATATTCGAGATCGAACGAGAGCGCAGAGTTGGAAAGCAGCGTACATCAAACAATGCAAGCTGTCAAAGTGAAAATAAGATACTTCTCTAACAGGGTGTGTCATCATGACAATTTATATCTGAACGATACGTACCCAAAAATTATATTTATGAGCAAAGCAAATTTGTAAATCAGTGGAAGACTAGCTGAAAACTACCAGTATTCCTATAATAAATGAGACACATCACGCCACTTTCCACTTTTGCTGCACCGTTTGTGGACTGTGACGTGATGTTATGGTTAGGGCACCCAACCCGTTACCGTGCCAAGGCGCCTCCGCCGTGAAAAAACGAAAAAAACGATTGACTTTGCCCTAGTTAGCAGACCTGCTCAGAGCGGCCGAGAGGGTGGTCTTGGCCAGTTTTTACCCTTCAGACTTTTTACTCCGTTGTGCCCATTAGTGACCTTGACTAGTTTTTCCGGTAAATGTCCTTTCCTTTTTGATTCGGGGATGTTCTTATGGCCACTGCGCACCCTATAAGTACTTTGTCCTTGTCGCTTTGGTCGCACACGTTTTGGGGCAGAACAAAGCGGTTTTCTTTGTACGCGACTTTTGGCTAGTCTTGGGAGCAAATCGCGGGACAGTTGTGGTATTTTCGTGAATTAGTAACGAAAGGAGAATCCGAATTCTGCCATGCGCATTACGATAGCAAGGACGAACCAGCGTATCGTTTAGGAGGGTTTACAACAATTATATAGTCTCTTTAAGAAAACGTTGAGCGGCCTATGACATATCTGGATTTTGTGATCTGGCTGTACCATTTTACCTCATATCGTTATTTACAGATTCTGTATCATAAATTGTTTTTCTGGTGAATGCAGACTGCTGGCTTATGTAGATCGAAGTGGACAGCTGCTTCAGATAATGTGTTCAAATTCAGGATGTAAAGACCATTTTGTTTGGGTTGACACAAACAATTCGCATCATAGGGTCTTTTTAATCAGTGTTAATCGATGTACATTCTTTTGACTCCTGCTCTGTTTGTATAGATTTTCCAACCATACCTTACTCTCTCTATTTGATCTGTATGGATTTTCTAATTATATCTATTTCTTTCTGAACTTCTTTTGACCCACAGTAGTTCTCTTATGTTACACTAATGCCATGTTTCTTATCAGAATACGCTTCACTTCTACCTTGGTCATCTGACTGGCTGTCACAGACATGATTAAGTTGCTAATACTTTAAAGCTTGCCCCCACTATATAATATGCGTGTTAATTTCACAAAAGTAGCCGATGCGATGCAAACGAAAAGTCATTGCGTAAGACATCTTACGTGCTAATGTGAGCCATTTTCATATTGTGTTGGATTATGTTACATCACACTTTGCTGAGTTCAGCTTGATTTATGACAGCCGTACGCGAATCGCTCTGAACGAAATATTGCGAGAGCCCGAAGGAGATCATTGGCACGTTTAAAGCTTGGCATGTGAGCACTCGATCGGTTAGGTGTAAATCCGTACGAAGGCTGATTAAAATGTTTGTTGCAACGGGCAGTATTCATGACCTGCAGATAGTTGGTCAACCACATAGATCAAAGGATCATCGTTGTGCTAGTATTGTCCTGTGAATTGTGAAAAGACAATGTGTTGAAGAATGTCCGTCGGCTCGCTCAAGAATGTAGCAGATTAAAGTCAACCAGCCACAGGATACTTAAAAGACACGGTTAAAGACCATAGTGGGAAGCCCGATTACAGTAGCTTTGGTTATCGGATGCGGACAAGCGTGGGCAATTTGGTACGTGATGTCTGTCTGGAAGGCACATATGCTCGACAACATTTACTGTGGAAACCTAAAGAGATTAGTGCGGAGGTCACATTTTTGACAGATCAATAATCCCTATCGTTTTGCTGCAGCCTGACGCCAACACAGACCAAAGCTTACAGTGAAGATGGAGATTGTTATCTGGCCTTTTTGGTTGATAAGACATTATAGGTGAGACCACTGTTTGCAAAAACATTTACAATCTGAGGCACTCTTATCGTCAAATGTTGCCGGAGAATGTGGTACCGGTACTGGAACAGAAAGTAGTGAAACATGAGGGGTTCAACGGACGGGGGTAGCAACACACTATGCACAAGAGGACATCATTTGGGGGCGACGATGGATCTGGCGCAGATTTGGTGAACATAGACGCCAGATATTACTTCACTGCATGCTTTTCCGTGAGAGCTACCTGATACACAGATCTTTCAGAGTAAGTCTACAAACGTTGGATGAGCTAGCCTCGGAATGCAACACAATCTTTGAGACGACACTGCAACGTGTGATGTACGTATGTCTGAAGAGAATGCAATTGTGTAAGCAAAATAACAGACAACCTTTTAAGAAGACAGTTTACGTGTTGAGGCTATCGACTCTTTTTTGCTTGACGATAACGTTCACCTGCTGGTAAAAGGCATATTGCCAGCGGTGATTAACCATACAATCAGCTTTGATTAAAGTATGGAATCTGTCCAATCTTACTGATGAGTACTCCCTCACCTTAGTGAGGGATTATTTCATGTGTTGTGACAAATATATATATATATATATATATATATATATATATATATATATATATATTAGATACCCTGGAGCCGCATGTTTTTTAAGACTTTATTCAATCTGAACAACAAGAACAGTAACTTATCACGAAGTAACAGTTAGTTCCCGCTAATGAAATCCAGTAATACATACATACTACGTATAGCTAATCAGTAGAGTGCAAAAACAGACTCTACTATCGGTGGTTCGTTATAAGATAGAATGGAATAAATGTCATCCCCAAATAACTATGGAGAACGAAACAATCGTCATATAAGATGAACACTTAAGCACAACTATGTTCCCTATTTTCAATTACATAAGCGGAATGTACAAACATTTAGACGTGCAGGAGCCTACGAGAAACATTTCCAGTGATCAGTCATCGTTCGGTTATGTGAACGAAAATAGTGCAAATAGATATAGATGTAAGGTGGAAACAAAGAATAAGGATATGGAAATAAAGATAGGAAGAACATTCAGTCTATGTAACATATTCCCAAGGTAGTAATATGTTCACTACCATCTGTTTCTGAACGCATAACGGTGATTTCATACGGTGTGTACGAAACACTTGGGAGAAAGCCAAAGCGTGTTCGTCCATTGTCAAACAGATAACATGGAATGCTCTGACGGAGTCTACTCGATGACCTGATTCCCTTAGATGCTTTGTACTTGCACTCTTTGCAGTCCTACTTTTGGCACACAAAAGCCATTTGGCGCGGTGCAGGGGCCGCGCTATGCAGCCAACGTACTGCAAACCGCAGGTACAGATAAACACAGAAATAATGTTTAATTTGGCGAGTAGGGGCACCGTATCCCTTTTCAAAGTTGACAGAATGCGAGTTGTTGGGTACAGCACAATGAGCTTGGCTTACATATAGGTGCGATTTAGTGCTGCTTTCATTCCCTGCCCCATGAACAGGGCTACATCGTTTTATCTATAAGCATTCGAAGCCGTTCGACTAGCCCACACAACCGTACCGCGGAAGCCTGTGTTCATATCTCTACTCTACAAAACGAACAGAAAGCCGACGTTATCAGTGAAGCCAAGCAGAATCAAAATAGAGTATAACAGAAGAGACCGAGATCATAACTGGTTGGTTGCATTTAACTAACTTTACCCATTCTCTTGCGGGTCAATTCATATTGGCAATTATCAGCTCTAGGATTATTAGTTGTCCATGTAATAAGTATAATCTAAGGAGTCGTTACTGGTTTAACGAACCACTTGTAGTTCGTACCATTTGAGGATACGAGTCAGACATATGGGGATTGATCTTTGAGACGAGCAAATGACTACTCACAAGACCAACCAGATTTTTCACGCCTTCCGTACATCTGAATGGTATGGGATCTCTGTGATTTTCGGGTGTCGTATCTATACCGGCTTTCGCTCCCGGTGTACAAAGTAAGCACACTAATAGTACTGTGACATACCGTGTGCACAGAACAAACTTTTATGGCACAACCACATAACTGGCTTGTAACTATGTGGACTTCAGAACTGCTCTGTTTGATGGAGCTAGTTTACTCTGATAGGTAGCTCCATTCATGCAGGGGATTAGTAGTATAAACCTGGTCGGGAAGATTTTTACTATACTTGTCGAACGCATACAAAAGTACTGCACCATGCTACAAGACTACTCATCGCAATTTTATTAACTACACTGAATGTGGTGAGATCGTTCTGATTTCCTCCTCACACAAATATTGAAGAAGATCGGGGGCGATGTGCATCAAGCAGTTGGACAAAGTAGTATGTCCTGCATATCGTACCGTTTAGATAATTTTTTCAGTTGCTCGGAAGTACTGATCGGGCAACAGTTGTCTGGACCAGTGAATATATCCCAAAGTATTGAGTGTACAATGGGAGACTGACAGCACAGATCCATCCATACCGGGGTGGAATCCAATTTTTTCCATCGTCAACCACTTCCTTGAAACCGGTTACAGAGTATCTGTCCTCGAAGTTCTCAATGGTATTCAGAAGCACTAAGGAACTGAACCAACAATCCGTCAAGGAGTCATCAATCTAGTGCATCCGCTCATCACTGAGCTGACATTATGGTTGCTTGGTAGGTAAGTGGTTAGATGAACTGGGTACATTTAGATAGCTGTGATAGTTTAATCTTGACATCCAATGCTAAGATCATTCTTGTATGATTGCACTTTCAGATAGCGCCTCGTTATCTAGCCTGTTATAGTAAAGTAACATATGCGCTCAGAGTGAACGAAAGGTTTCACCGACTGCCATCATGCAATTTGCGCCTTCCATTGTCGAAATTATTGGAGTTCAATAGAAATTTACAAGCCCAATCATCACCGAGAAAGTCAACATAGTCCTAGCGTAGTTCCCAACATAGACAAACGGCTGGCGAAGATAAGTACGGACTAAAATAGTCCATTTCCCTCTGTTATTGACTTTCTAACGGACGGAAATCGGTAGAGTATCAATACATTTACTGTGTCGCAATCCAACCATAGCCAGTGACAAACGATCGAAATGTGTTGTCATGTTATACGCGATTGACTATCCTAACAGATACAACCGTCAGCCAATAGGTAGACCCAAGTGACCGTGAACTTACTGCTGTCACCAGATTTGTATATTGGGTATGCAACTAGGTTCTAGTTAACGAATAATTGAATGCCGGTCCACTGTATTACGAGTGTAATGATTCATGGTACGATATCCATCCACCCCCACCAAAGACAGCTCGGATGTTCTAGAATCCGGTCAGTGAGTGACCGGAAAACGTTCGTGCTGATTTCAGGTCACACTATGTGAAATATTTTAGAACATAGAAACTGCGACAGGATCTTGATTTGAAAATGGGTGGGCCAGATAACACCAGTTGTAAAGTATCGCAGGATAATCAAACAATGCGTGATTTGGTGATAAACTTAGAGAAACATTTGAGGTGAATTGTGTCAAGAATATGCATCGAAATGTTGATCTGACATTTGGATGGATTGCTGTTTGCTTCATCTGATCAAAGAAAAATCCGCCTAACCGTCTTCGACTGGTTGATGACCTCTAAGTCTTGGCAAACGAGTCCGTTTGGGAAAATGATAGCTACATACAACATAACTAATAATTGTGCAATACGCACGACCCCAAACACCACTAGTACACTTTTTACTAAATAGTAAATTATGAAGGCGTAACACACAGCAGACGTAAGTATTTCGGACCAATAGACACACAAATAGTTCACACCGGGGCGGTTGGTCTACGAAAAAGCTGTTCATAAGGACCTGAAGGTTTACAGTAAACCTATATATCACGCAACGAATACGATCATGACCTACAATACTGGATCACACGGCAAACAAAATTAGTCATGTTTGAGAAAAAAAGCCCATCAGAATAATTACAGTAATTTATTAGCCGGTCGAACAAATTAAATGTACTGCTTGTGAGCACGATTTCTGGGTAGCGGTACACACATAACTAAACAGATAAGTGAGACAACAACGAGTAGTTTTTACAGCAAATCCCAGACCCGCGCCTAATCCTCATGAGCGACATAGAGAACACGAAGCTCGCCAGATGAAACCATTCTGTGTTCTTTTCAATCGCAAACGTGTAACACTTGGAAATAAAACAAACAGTGACTGCCTGAAAAACGAAAGAATAATTGCCAGATTCCATACAATTCGGCTCATCCTAGCAATAAGAACTAAGGTAGGTGTAACGTGACGGTCAGGTTTTTTAGACGAAAGCTTCAGAGATGAACGACTTACGAAGTCTCAATGAACTTGAGCAGATCAACGCAACTGCATGTAGTGGTCACGCGAAATGATACAGTTACCTCTGTCTTGTGTCTGATTAAACCTAAGTGTCTACCGACCTTGTTGGTGTAAAAGTACTGGACGACAGCAAACAGAGTATTCGTTAGACAGCACAGTGTATGAAGTACTGTGAAAAAGAACTACAGACAACGCCTATGTAGGGGAGTTGATGTCGTCTTTTCCACACAAGTTTATTGTTGGAAAACTAACCGGGAAGCCTGAGTGCTGACCACACAGCCATTCAAGACCATTTGTACCTTGTGGTGTTGACTGAGTCCGATCAGAAGCAGGGGTTTAAGTGGCGAGCAGTAGCTCAGTTAATTGTGTACACCCATTTGCCAAGCGATTATTTTCCACCAACTATCTGAACATAAAAAGTGTGCAGAGCGAAGTTAAAAGATGCTTGTCAATAAAGTCACTGATCACACATATGCTAACAGTAATGGAACGGATCAACAGGTATCGTTGCACAAACAGCAAAAGCAACAGTCGGTCAATTTAACGGATTGATGCATATTGATCAACTTGAGAACCTATTGACCGAGTATGATATGTGGTCTTACAAAAGGGGATGGTGCTTCATCAAATGTCTCTCCGGTTCCGTATCGATCGATGCACATTTTAGGGTATATAAAACAGACAAACTCTTGGTTTAAATGAACGAGTTTCCGAGCAGAGACAAAAATATTCAAGACGAAGAGGTCCAATTCCGTCACTATAAACTTCCAAACCGATATTTGTTTTAATGGATTATTTTGTGTGATAAAACCTAGGTAAAGCTCACCAATTGTAGCGAACCTGAGAACAGGCTAACATGGAAATGGGAGAATCGCAAGCTACTGGATTTCAATAAGTCATTGCAACTAAATGAAACAAAAAACTACAAACAACACCTAACCACGAGACACATAACATTAGGGAGCCGGTGGAAAAACAACTCGAAGTCAAAAAATATTTATTTGCTCAGATCAGTGCATAAAATAAGTTGTGTACTTGGTGCATACATGAGAAAACGGGAAAGGGGAGATACACATGGGCATTTTATTGCCAGAAATGCTGTTGAGTGGAAGAGATCCTATCGAAGCATAGATTCATAGAAAGAGTAGGATAGAGAATTTTTTGTTAGTTAACCGTAGGTTCGTCAATTAGGGTCGAGCAACGAGACGCAACACAACGCATCAGATTGATGAATCGAAAATTCAGCCACGGAACCATATTGAAAGGGAAAAATACAACCACCATCGAACACCAAATGGGCGTCCAACATCAATGATCGAATTTGTACGCTGTAAAAGAACACGGAGATAATGTAAACCCGATAGGTATACTGAGGAGATCCAAACATCACTTGATTGACATAAAATGACTACCCACAAACGGACATAGTGATCATAATGATCCCCTCTTTAGAAAAGAAGGAATGTGACCAATTGTGAGTGATCCTTGTCCTATTCCTTCAAAAGATGGAAAGTCAAGGTCATCATACGGACGACTGACAAAAAACCAAACGTCAGCTCTTAAAATGAGAACAAGCAAAGCAAATAGAATAGTAGAACAAGGGCAATTCGATAGATAACTTTTGTCATGCAAAAGCCCGCAGAATACAAGATAATTGGAGTTCTGCGAGCTGAATTGCGGTACTAAGACAAGTTGAACAAAAATCTGGTAAAGAAATTCGATAAACAGCCGGAAGAGAGGCATCAGATATAAGTTGATTCGTAACTTTTTTGTAAGCGGCTAAATATGTTGGCTTCTAAGAAAGTGATTGTGTAAATGTTCAGTATTTACTAGCTGAAGTACACGAACCTGCCTTGAAAAAACGAAGTAGATCGACCCTAACCGTCGTGCAGCACGCAATGAGTATCAAGCTTATAAAACCACCAGGTATCCACGAAGGAGGAATCAGGAATAGCCAGGATTCATACTCACAATTAACAGTTTTGAAGTTAATTTGAATGAGTCACTAGTACTTATATATAGGAAGTCTGAATCGAGCCGTTTGGAAATAGAAGAAACGGCAAACAATCTATGAAATCAGGCCGTTATAACGTACAGAAGCGCATGTTAACAAACACCAGAGGTCAGCAAAAACATACATATTAAAGCTACTTACTTAGAAGCCATCCCATGAGGTCTGTCCACGTGAAAAACGGCTGAAAGTGCAAGAACAGTACAATCATCATTATAGGAAGCAATACTTGATGTTTAACCGCCATATAACCACACAAAAACAGATCCTGTGTAGAAGGAAAAAACAGAAGAGAGAAAAGAGACTTAACCACTAGAAGACTAGTTACGCTCATATTAAAAAATGCAACATCAAGGTGACTACACCTTCCAAACAAACAACCGAACTGTACGTGAAAATTAAGCGTCATCAGCAAGACAGCTTCTCTAAGGCTTTCACTGCATCGCGCCACTTAATTCACAGACAACTCGGCCAAATAACGATAACACCCATACCACAAAAATCAATTAGCCGCCATCTCACCTAAAGTTGCCAGTCACCGACTATATGAGTCGCGAATTTCACAACCCTAGGGGACAAACACGACATATAGTGGCCAACCCCTCGGGGAACAATCTCATTTCCCTACGCCAAATCATCTTCTGTCCATCTCGCACCATACACCAGTCAGCCACAGTATTGAGAAACAGTACTCGGTGTGACAGACGACCGGCTGGCATTAGTAATATATGTCTCAACCATCTAAGTCTGTGCAGGCTCAAATAATGAACAAAAGAACTCGCTTGGTAACCATCACTACTACCAATTACACACAACCGTGTCCAACGAAAAGGAAGATATAACAGGTCCCAGTGTCTCGCCCAATCATAACATTACAGAAAATGGGAACATTGCCGTCAACCCTTGTTGTTACATTATTGTCTGAAAAAATTACAGATGCAGAAGTTCGATAATATCAATGGACAACAGGTCTTCAAGCTAATTTGTAAGCACCTCATTAACAGTACTACCGTCCGTGTGATTAAGAAAGGGTCCTCATAAAGCATGTGAAAAACATTAACGTACAGTTTGATTATAATCGAACCGTAGTCACTACCTTCAGTAGTCTTTTGAAAGATGACCCTAATACATGCTAAACAAATCCGCGAAGAACCAGTCAGTTTACACTCTGATAGTGGCTGTATAAACCATAGTTCATGCATTAGTTTACAAAGAAATTTGCCACTAGAACTCGGGTGGAGTGAGGGTATACAACGAACTGGAAGAACATTTTCGTGGCACAAGAGGTGCACGATAAACTACTGTCTAATTTAGCCAAGCCTAATACGGTACTAAGTGTGTTGGACCACTAACATAAACATCGGTAAGTTGGAGAAGTTAGAATATCGGCCGTGCAAGTTTCACACGATCTAATCTGGCCTGGAACCAGCAGACAGACTTATAGGTGAATGATGTGGGTTCGATGGATGGAAACTTTCATGTCAAGGCTTAGTTCTAAAGAATATAATAAACTTCCTGGTCAGGATCCAAGAAGTGATATGCGTCTGTAGTTAGACAGTGTTTTAAACCAACAGGGTTGTGAGGATGGCTAGATACACTGTCAAGAATTGATATCGATGGCGTTCTTGACGTGACCTCGTTTTCCTTCTCTAGTTCAGTTTGACCGTAGTATTCTGAGTAGGCGGTTGTGGCCATGAAGAATCACGTTGACTGACATATCACAAGCGTTCGTGAAGTGAAACAATCAATCGAACACAAATGTGTCAATCTCAGCGTAATGTTAAGACAAAGAGTGGCAACGCAGTTCCAAAGAGAGGATACTCTTCAAAGTGGATGTGGTAAGGGAACAGATGAGTAAAGCTTGAACAGGTCAGTAAAAAAAAGAACAAAAGGATGGTGATTAACAATTAAAAGAAAAGTCACTGTTTGATGAAAAAAGAGGGGTGAATGAACTGGGGCTCAATTCACACAACTTATCTGAAATCGTTACCAAGTTGCAGATCAGAGCATGGCGACATTTGCAAGACAACTAACTACCTAGCAGCTTTTATGGTTCAGCTTAATTAGTAGATCTTATTTCAGAGATAACCTAATCAAGCAATGATAACATTTACAGTACTGATTCCGAGTAACTGCTACTTTCACTCAACTAATCAGCCCCAGTACGGGAAAAGGACAAGATCCATAACTCCTGATCTCTAAACTTTCACATGTCTTGGTCGAGTCATCAGTTGACCACCTCGTACATTACGTTAATAAAAATGGACTCTGTAACACGTACACAGTGGGACAAACGACAGAGTGGCATTCTTAAAGCATGATGTAACCATCTGAAGCTAAACAGTCACAATGCTTGGGTAATTGGATTTGGTTGATTATCGCAATTGCATTGGTCACTGGCTGATGTTCTGGAAGCTTGGTGGTTGAAAACAGTGAGTAATACGAGTGAATGAGGTTTTGTGTGCCTAAGTCGCAAGACCACCTACCGTTGCACACCGGATCTCGAACCACAAACGCCATTTGTGAATCAGTTGGATCAAATTGTATAGATGCGTTGAATTGTTGAGCGACGGCATGGGCAAACTCGTCAGAAGAAAGCACATCCAGAGGGTCCGCTTCTATCTCTTGTTGATTAGTCAAGGATGGAGAAGAACCGATGAATTTAACGTTTGCAAACTGTTGTTGAAGGATCTCATCGCCCTTTCGATAACCACGGGAGTGGACAGAACTGGCGATTCGCAATATTTTCGCGACAGTTTCTGGTGAAAGAGCGGTGATGTTGCGATACCACGAAGTGGATCCCGTGCCTGTGGCGATCGTGACTCCACTAGACTTCTGCCGAAGCGAGGTTCGGTGGTCGATACAAATTTCGTAGTGGGAAACACTAATTGAGGACAAAGTACAGAAAATAGAACTGTTTGATTCCAATTACTGAACAACATGGTTTAACGAAAGATGAACGAGGTAATATACACATCAAACTACGTAGAGGGAGAGTTAAGTTTCCAGGAGTTTCCAATTAAAAACAAAAGCGGAACTGATAAGATTGACACAGCATCGCGCTGAATGTGCTTGATAACATTCAAGTGTTTAGTAATCATTGCCAAGATTTTATCGCTATGCAAACGGTCCTTTGTGAAGTTGCCAACCCCGACCAAGTTCTGTGAGAAATGATCAGAAACTAAGTTGCTGAAGCATAAAAGGAATGCAGCCAGAACACCGCGTTGGCAGAAATGAAGTTCACACGTGCGCCTCTTGGAGGAGGATACTTTGATGATGACTGAGTGTTATTGGCACACCGCAGGTTTAGACTATTCAGATATGGTATACTAACAAAACGTTTGCCACGCAGTGCTTTGACTACGTGTTTGAAACAATAGCGTGGTGGTGATCAGTGCACGATTTGGGTTTAGAACAAGAAAGCTTTGACACCGTCATTAGGACGTTCCAGGCTTCTTGGCCAGGTGTCAAAGAACTACTAACACTTTTGATTGAAAACGCGGACACGGCGAAGAAACGTTGCCAGTTGTGCGCCTCTGTGTTGCCTAAATTAATTACTGCTCACCTACCTACATTACCACCGCATTAAAAACAGTTTTCTACCCTATTTGTTGTAATCATTAAGTGTTCCGCTGTAACTGGTTAAGCGATACTACACTAGACAGACCATTGGAGGGACCTACCAAGAGTAGTATCACGAGTTCTTCAGTGGATGGAAGGTGAAACATTATGTTTTACTATCAGGAGAAGTTTGGAACATTGAGTTCCGCTTATCCAGTTCATTAAGACGGCAAGAAGGCATACATTGCGAGATGCAAGCATTTCGTTTATTCTCATCAGTCGATTACATAAAACAAAAACCGCAGGTTTTTATCACCCTTCCTTACACAGGTGGCGACAATAGTACTGATGTAAATCGAAAGTTGAAATCAGCCATTGATCGCACATATCCCGCAGCGGAATTGCGCTTGTTGCTTTCCACCTGCAGGATGAGTCGCCACTGCCCCGATTGTTCTTTCTCGGGAAACTCTGCCTCTCATGTTATCTAGCAGTTCATTTGCAGTTGCAGTGACTCATACACTGGCAGAATGGACCGAAACATACGACAAAGAATATCGGATCATATCTCCAAGTGACTAGTACAAACAATGACTCAACGCGGACCAGTATGCCAACACTCGAACAGAAATCCGGCGTCTTCGATCGCGAGACACGTAATCGCAACAAGTCATTTGGTTGATCCCATCATTTTGTTAATTGTCCTGTTGCGCGACCGCAACCCTAGGCTGTTGGCGTTCTCCGAGGTATTGTTGATCAAGCGTCACGCACCGGCCTTTTGTTAGCAAAAAGTGCTGACGCAATCAATTTCGTTACCGTGGCAGTGAACCCTGATTGCTCCCACGTTCATTTCACTGTTTTGTCGCCAAGCATACGTAACTGACTGTCTTATATAATCGATTGATGAGAATAAACGAGGGGTCATCGATTGGAGTTAACAGACAGTAACTGTGTCTCCTCTCGAGGCGATCGGGCAACCTGACCATTACTCACAAGCGAAAGTGGATGAGCGTTCTCATATGATAATTCGGTCGTGCCTAACGTGAGGTCAATGGCGCAGTGGTAAACACGGTTGCCTCATGAACTGAATGTCCGTGGTTCAAGTCCCGGCAGTGGCGATGATATGCACTACTGATGAGCTCTAATGAGAGCGAAACTCGAGTCTAGTGCTTCTTTTCGAAAGGGGCCGACTGGAAAGTCTATGGGAATGCGACAGCTGCGATCAATTGTGGGTGATGTTCAATCTATATGAAAATCAAAATCCCCTACTACTCATCAATAAACGAAATGATTGCATCTCGCAATGTATATTAGGAAAAGGTCGTTATTATCATGTGTACAACGCACCGGTGTCACTGAATGCTATGTAGCTGATAACGTGCTTTGTACATCGCTTTTAAAATGTTAATGTTTCGTTGATGGGGGAATAAACGTAGTTTTTGTGCTCACTATAATTCTTAGGAGCATGCAGATCTTTTTTCGCACACATCCTGAGGAATCGCACGCATACGTGATGCATGATGTGCACTGCCTCTGATCGAACAGCTCTCTGTTAACTGCATGACACCGTTCCAGAGTGCTTCATTCCCATAATTCTTCTACATGGTAGTCAACATCTGTGTTGTTGACGTCGAACCGGTAGGGCAGCTTGCTTGACCGTATGCACTCCTTTAGTAAGTATGCTGTTTGAAAAATGGAAGCGTCTTGCTTAGCACTTTTCCATATTTACTCCGTTCCATGTATCAGCTGCAGTAAGCCGTATGCTTGGTGGAATAAGTGAATAAGCTGAGCACTTCAGTCAAACAACCAACGTAACGCATGAAGTGGATGTAAACAGAGCTCGGAATGGTTGAGTTAGTGCGGATACCGTGTCAGAATTGAAAACTTTTCCATATGAATTGAACAACACTCACAATTGATCGCAGCGGTCACAACTCAACAAAGTTACCAGTCAGCTCTTTTCGAAAAAGAGCACTAGACCCGAGTGTCGCTCTTGTTAGAGTTCGGCTGTAGAGTATGTCGTTGCCACGGCCGAGACTAGAACTCCGTATTGGTGCAGTGGCCAACACGGTTGCCTCACGAAATCGTGGACGAAGTACTAGTCGCAGTCGTGGCTAGGTTATGCACTACTGACGAGCTCTGAAAAGAACGACACTCGAGTCTAGTGCTTTTTTTCGAAAGGAAGCTAACTGGAAAGTTCATGAGGATGTGACAGCTGAGATCAATCGTGAACGATGTTTATTTCACTACTTACTAGTAATAAAGATTTGTCATACGAGAATTTCAGATACCACTGCGCAAATAAAACGAGGTCAAATTACCGGATATATATAGGTTACAGGTAAATTACTGGAGTGAGGGTCATCGGCCTGAAGTCTTAGATGCGAGATTGTGACAGAGTTGATAGTTGTTCATGTAAGACCGATGAGACGATGATAACGACATGGATCAATTCAGGCTGTCTGCAAAATGACTAGGTCAGTTGTACTGAGAAGATATGAAGCATAAAATTGCTGAAACAAACGCCGTCGTACACACGGGACAATAGAAAAACATTCAGTCTAAAACCGTGGTCAGTGGTCGGGTTAGAGGGGTAGACGTTCTACAATGTTAGTACATATTAGTTTCCGACATGAAATGAAGTCAAATAGAAAAAAAGGAACCAAGTCAATTTATGGTTGCGCTTACCGGGCGCTTAAAGCTTCGCCGACAAACACTTCATTTAACGCAACAATCGGTAAGACCGTGCACGAAATATTGTTCCAAACGTCCGCCGGAATCAGTGGCATATCAATCAACTCGGGAGGGGACAGAAAAGTGTCTGTATGCTCAGCTGACAGCCAACCATCGCCAACACCTGGCTTGCGTTTGTCGAGAAAACCCATTTTCAAGGGTTGATCACGGTTATGGTAAATGCTGACCCTAATACGGTTTCGCCAGAAATAACTGAGATTGTGCGGACAAGAAGGAGAAAGAAAAGCAGAAATCTCAGGTCGACAGATATACACATTCATGTTACACAGAGAAGTGACACTCTCCAGCCGGTCACAGTATGCAATTATCCAAACATTACACTAGAAGTTGCATTCAGATCAGAGAGGATGACGATTTTGGTCGTTCTGGGTCACTAGTAAAGAATAGAGTGCATATACTGGACGTGCATAACACAATTAGAGCATGGGATTATCTTAGTTCAACTTATAAAAACGAAACAAACATGGAATTGAGAGTGCTACATTGTAAGCTTCAGAAATGATTCATCATGTGTCTCGTGTTGTCTATCGAGTTACTGGCAATTCTGATGTAGCTCACATTGAGATGAAGGAACCGTAAGGACTTTGACAAATGAGTAAATACACCTCCGGAAGGTAGATACAATCAATTACAGGAACCAAAAGGTAAGTGAATACCACAACAACAAATCCAATATCGTGGAGTGCAAACCATAGTCAAAGTATAGCAAAGCTGGAAAGATTTTCAGTCTATTCATCTTTTCAAAAAGCACTGAGGTCGAAGATTCTCTCCTGTTGGAATTCAATATTAGCGTACATCCTCGGTATGTCTGAAAGTTGAATTCGTATCGTCGTGATTATGAAGTAATCGTGCTGATCAACAGACGATTGACCAACCGTCAGACACGACTGGATTACCAGATAAATGCGATCAGCAACGTTGCGCAGCAGTTTAAAGTAAATCAGTGACTTCCACTTGAATGGATAGTCGTCCAGTAGGTGAGACCATCGGCTGTAGTAAACAGGACAATCACTACGTCTTCACATGTGCAGCCAGCGTTCACAAGCGAATGTGACCGGACGTCAAGAGGCCGTGTTTGATGTGAAGTGATTAATACTGTGGGGGACTGTCAGGCAGGAAGTGCGAGCATTCCAACTCTCGGCGGAATACCCCAACACAGG
>JTDE01002381.1:47185-61744 GCA_014338405.1 Paragonimus skrjabini miyazakii
GAAAACCCCCGGGTAGAAGGCACCAGTCGAACACCTAAACCGGGTAGAAGTGTACACGACGCGTGAACGGAAACCTGGGGGTGTTGTGGACTGGAATGCTGACTCATAAACGCGAGCGCGCGCGTAGCATGTGAACTAGCGTGTTGGACAATAAAGATTGTGCTTTATTGGACGCCTTTTCGCTACAATATGTCCGGCTCCAAAAAACGCGTGACTTACAGCACAAAACGTCGTCGGGGCTAAAAATACGCACTATCGATGAGCAAGAATGATCAAAACTTGGGTCTATTGTTTCTTTTTCACAGGATTCGACCGGGAAGGGTTATCAAGATTTAAAGGCAGCGAGTAAAAGTAGGTGATATTCAATCAATAGCAAAAAAGAACTGTGATTCCTCATCGACAAAAAACGACGTTGTGATCAATCGTTCCATTGTACTTCTGTGTAACAACCCCCAAACTCTTGCCAATCAATGAGCCCAGTGAACGAACCAGAAAGTAACCGTTTTTTGTATGGCCTAACTTTGAGTGTCATTCACAGAACACTTAAAGTCGCCAAAAACTGTATTGTTTTCTAGATTTTGTGACTTATCAATTTTAAAAAATGACACCAACATTTTTCTGTCGAAGTAACCGAATAGGGAGACGAGTGAAGAAAGCTAGATCCATTTCGTGAAATTCGTCGGAATAGAAATGTAAAAACGACCACCGAATTTGTTTGGTTGCGGTCGCTAGCTATCATCAACAGTGGTCTCCCCATCAGCATTGCAGCATTGGTTCAAAGTGATATGTGACTAGCACGCGACTACGAGAAGAACGAGTACTAGGCTAAAGACAAAAGAAGGAGAAGGATTGGGGGCTTCGTTTCTGAATCAAGATTAAGTTTGTATATAACAATTAGAGCACGAAAAGTGATAGATACACGCATTTCGTAAGGATTCTTCAATCCGCCAAGATAGATTGAACAGAAATTATCCGTAAACACAGCAATTTTGTCAGTCAACAAACGTTACGTCGACGACACTAATATTAAGTCATTCTAAACGGGCGAAAGATAACCCAATGTAACATCATCCCAATCTGAAGGAGACGTGTGCATTTAAGACCAACAAAGTCTGTCGTTTCTAGACACTCGCAAGTCGCCGAGAAGATGGCTTTAGTAAAAGGGCTGCCGGTAAGAAATTCACATGGTCTGCTCAATATCAAAACTTCGGTAGTTTTACGCCTGTCCAACATAAACATACACTCGTGAATGTGTCATTTACGCGAACAAGACGAATATATACACAAGACAGCCTTATGGAGGAATCAGACTTGATCACGTCTGTACTACAATCCAATAGTTACTCTTAGAAGGTCATAGAAAACGTATAGGAGATCAAAACCGCAATCCGAACAGGCGGTCACTGAGGGGAAAAAGTGGCTTTACTGCCTTTTGAGGGGGATTACTAGATGCATCAAACATCGCAGACCAGTAAATTCAATTAAACGAACATTTAGCGCAGCCGAACTCCATGCATTCTCTCAGATCCAGAAACTACATGTGTCTTCAATCAAAAGAGATCAGCTTATCGGTACAACCTCGCATTGAGTCCACCATTTTATGTGTAACTGCAGAGGTAATTACATAGATAGAACTGAGAGACTTCCGGAGTGAAGGAATATTTGCTTAAGTGGATATCGAAGAACGGTAATGCGGTTAAAACATACAAACAGCCAGTGTTCACACTCACCAGACACGTTTTGACCACTGATCACGATATCGACCCAGCCTGTTTATTCGGTATTCTGTTACGTCATTCTAATGTACAAAATTTGAGGTTTGCTAGGACAGTCACAATCAGTCCACTGAAGCTAGTCCTGTGGGTTCAGAAACAACTGGTCATGAACCTGGTCCTGCCTTGAATTTAGTGACCTTTACTAACCCACTAACTAACTATCCACCCTACCCCCATAACTGTTTTATACAAAAAAACCAGTTCGTACCATTATAAAGTTGGTATTGTTGAGTCAGTACGAAATGGTTGCACTTGCCATTCTCTATGATCTAATTAATCTGGTAAAACTTCTGAATGGAACTAACAATATCAAGTGGCATACACCCTAAAAGCAAACAGGGTTGCAACTGAGGGTAAGAAAATTTTTGTGCGGCTTTCATCGTCCAGTATCATTAATCGCATCTGCTCTACAGATAACCTAATCAAAAACGACATCCTTTACACTACTGGACCTG
This sequence comes from Paragonimus skrjabini miyazakii, assembly GCA_014338405.1. NCBI lineage: Eukaryota > Metazoa > Platyhelminthes > Trematoda > Plagiorchiida > Troglotrematidae > Paragonimus > Paragonimus skrjabini miyazakii. The sequence goes on from JTDE01002381.1 coordinate 49,416, forward strand.
ATTAGCCACTCCATAGTCCTAATGCTTCCAGCCAGAGACAAGGTGGATCACGAGGACTCTAGCTCAATTGCCCGCTTGTTCCCTCACGGATGAGGTGAACAGTACACAACATTGACGTTCTTAATACATGGTCTAACCGTCTAAATCTGTGCAAACCAGAACGATGCATAATAAAATCCCCATCGAATGATTTCAGGCTTTCCGATGTCCATCTTTTTGGAAATTAGAAAATTACTGATAAGTTAAGAGAAGGACTAGCTGGGCTCAGTTAAAAAAGCACATCCTCGTCAGCTCAACAGCAAAACAATTCATCACGGTCTACTATGCAGGGATATAGTACACATATCGGGAAGCTGAACAGAAAAGGAGGTTGAATCCCAAAGGGACCTAAGACAGAATACTAAGTCCAACGATGTGCAGTAATCCGCTGAATGGGCTGAAAAGGAAACCGTTCCACCATCGAATTGTCACTGGATATAATAACGGAGGATTTTGTAAGATAACACAAGATGAAATAAACAAGGGTTCAACTCGAATTAGAGGCCAGTTGATAAGTTAGAAAAATCTCTTGTAGTCAGTACGATAGAGTACTACTGCCACTGCTTACTTGAAAAATCGGACTAGGACGAACCCACCTACAGTCAACCACTGAATCGTTCGATCAAAGCTTTAACTAAGAAATATCCAGCGCATGTAGCCAGAAAAGTGTCACGCTGTGATATCCAATAATTCATTTATTCCGAACCACCACGAGCTTGACTAGACGGTTCTACTGTTCAAACTGTCGTGTAAAACACAAGTGGTGGGAGGTGTCGTAAAAGGAAAAAAACCGTACAAAGGAGAAAACAAAATAAAGCAGGATTAAATGAAAGAATTATAAAAGTTTTGGATGCAAGAACGCTATCAATTACTACGTGCCACTATCTATGCTAACCAAATGTCGAGTGATCACGAGGGTTCCAACTAGACAGGTGACATTGATAAATGGATTGAGAATAACACAACGTTATGAGCAAGTTGTAATACTCTACGTTTCAACCACCTCGGGTGGCCTTCCTCAGGAGTGTTGTAATCGAAATCACACTAACAAAGGAACAGAGGTCACGTGGGATTTGTCGTAGTTAGGTCAATCTGCGCTGCCACTGAATCCATTTATCAGTAACATGTTAAACACGACGCTCAACCTGTTTGACTTCATTCGTACTAAATTTGGTGCGGATATCTTACAATAGACAGGTGACACTTACCCACTTTACTCACAATAACTAGTTTCCATATTTCGTGACTGTATCGTTGCCTGATCGTCCCACGTTCCGTTGCCTCAACAGTAAATGCCCTGTACGACAAACGCTCAGCTGACATGCGGAGTATTTGACCCAAACGTAAACAAGTTGTACAGTTGTATTATTTGACCAACTGATCGCGTGCCCGGAGTTCCCCAAAACACGCGCTACAGAACTGTCACGATAATCAGGCAGTCACTCCGCTACATATGGACTAGTTGGCAGATAAAAATCATGAACAGACCATGTTTCCGAATCTTAAGGCAAAAAGGTCATACACACAAGCGTTGTGTCCTTACTATCAGTAAGGACACAACGCTTGTGTGTATGTATCAGTCCGAAGCCACAAATGCCGCAGGTTGACAAAAAAGCAAAAAGTGCTTTTGCTCTCGCTGATATCACATCAGCAATATCACAAGGTGACGACGTGGCATCACCCGAGTACGTAAAACTACCTGGTCTCAAGTAAACTGTCTGCAGCGAAAAACGTAGGAGTGAGAATGTCGCATTCTTAGAGTAACACTGTGTATCTAGAAAGTGCCAGGCGCATTCAGTACATGCCAGTCCCACCATTCACCTTCGACAGAGGGGCCGCTCAGCAGTACAAGATTATCCGAATACTATACTTGGGTTAACTTAGTGCCAGAAAGAACTCCGTCACCATGCATGATAATGCTAGATTGTATTTAGCAGCCTAGATTAAGCAGATGAGCTCGGATTTAGATTGATGAGTTTTGCCTCACTCGCCTTACTTACAGTAAGGCTATTGTTTAATCAGACCTTGAAAACACAGTGAAGAAACTGGAACGGAATACAAAAAGAATTCGCATCAAAATAGACAAAAGTAACAAGTGATACTGGAGACTGTGTAACCGATCAAGTCATAACATCAATACAGTCAAGTCAATAAACGCTTAACGCATTCCGACAGATGAACTTTTGGCACTAGCATACTTAAACCCTTTACTGCTTGGCCAGGATTCAACCAGCTCATACATACAAGACCGGGATTTGTTGACAAGCTGACTAGGTGCGGAATAACACAAGCGTATCTCTTAACGCGGGGAAGTAAGCATTTAGATAAAGAAAAATTGAAGAATTTGGACCTGGTGTTAGAAAGAGGGCATGCAGAGGAAATTGAAAATCGAGTAAAAATTATTTTAGCAGTTGACAGACATTCGATTTAATGTTATGCAATCAGGAAATCTTGACTTAAGTCGATAATTCAGGACACCTGCGGTTTCTCGATACCAACTACTCGTATCGTTCAATTCCTGTCACCATAGGCTCTGATATATAAACGGGAGAAACAAGCTTAGTAATTTCTCTAGGACAAATTAAACGTGAATGCAAAGTGGGATAGAAATGAGGAAAGTGAGGTACATATGCATACACAAACTGACGGTCATCGTGTGTCGTTTAGGGTGACAGGGTTAACAGCCTTACTTGAAAGTTCCCGAAAGTACCAAGTCTAAAGTTTTCGGTAGGTTGTTTGTACACCAACTTGGCAGACACAGGAAACCAACAGAGCTAAGGGAGCAAAAAATTGGGGGAAAGAGAAAGCAAAACATTGTTAGTACCTCAGATGTAGGCGTTTCGATTTTCGTATGGGACAGGGAGAAACAAATTAGTTGTAGATCAAGTAGAGGCCTGTTAAAAAGGAAGCTGCGGAAATGTAGAATGTTTCAGTCTGACGATCACTTCGCGGGAGTTCCTACGTACTTACGCCGTTTTGCGACTTCTTCATCTTGGCAAGAAGATCATAGACACAAGTCGATCACATAACAGTCAACAATAGATGGCGCCACTCTGTTAAGGACTGTCGTGTCTTTTGGAGCAACCATCTGAACTCGAACTGTGATGATGTGCATATCCGTTTAAATTTGCCATTTGCCCGGAGGACATACACTCGTAAATGCAAGAAAATCAACCGGCATTCGAGCGTCCACAGTGTAAAGAACACCTAGAAAAAAGTATCTGTGAACAAACTGCCCAGTTCGACTCAGCTGAGGGAACCTAACGAGCACCAGCAACAAATTGCTGGGAAAGCTTGTTATGAAGAGGCGTGTTTCGAGGACTGTGTAGCTGTGACAGAACTGGATTTCCGTCACGTCGACAAACCTCATGAACAAGCGTCGATCGATCCCACCTGGTTCTGAATGTGATGACGACCGTCAGAAACTTATACGTAGCTGACTAAAATCTTGCGCAAAGACCGTGAGCACTGTTTAGTCGGCCAATCGAAAGAGATGAAAAGAGCCTTTTTATCTGGGAATAGCAGAAGGCTTCTATTCCTGATCCGTGATTGTACTGGTCACCGAGTCGGTGTGAGTGAAACTATATGTGAAAAAGATGGTACACTTATCATCAGCCAATCGTGCCGATTCGACAGGTGGACTGAACATTTTGAGGAACAGCTCAGCTGACCACAACCAGACCATGTGGACGACGATGTGTGAATGGTCAGTTATTGCGTTCCAGACGGCCCTCCGTCGGAAGTAAAAGTGGCCCTGAAGCTCAATTTATCGAAGCGTAACAAGGCTCCTGGACCAGATCTCCTCTCTTCTCTTTTCAAGGATAGTGGGGAGAGACTGATGTCAGGACCAACAGAACTCCTTCAGACGATTTGGGAGACTGAGGAGGTAATTCGTGATTGATGTTTGTCAATAGTAATTTCCTTTTCCAAAAAGAGGCCGAAAATCTATGTGACAAACACAAGGGAATCAATCGCGTCTGTTGCGTCTAAGTTACTCACCAGCCGTGTATTAGGTCGGCTCACCAAGCCGAGAAGAAGTCAGATAGGCAAAGAACAAGCAAGATTCCGATCGGGTCGAGGCTGCATTAGTCATACTTTTAACTTGCGACGGCTCTTGGAACATCGGCACTTTCATAGGCAACCAAAGGTCATGGCTTTGTTTTTACATGTAAAGACTTCGATCCGGTTGCTCGTAGCGTCAGCTAGAACTGCCTTATTCGTAAAGAAGTACCAGGGGAATATGAGAGACTGCTGTATGCCCACTCTGCAAGCTAGGTGAGGATTTTAGGATAAATGCCTCAGGTGTTCAACACTTTTAGTTGGGGCTAACAAGCTCGTATCACAAATATGAAGACCAGTGTACAGATTCCGGTACACACAAGGATATTCACTACTGATGAACGCCTATATAAATGAAACTCGACTCCGGTGCCTCAGTTTGAAGTGGGGCGGTCGAAGTGCTTATCTCAATGAGAGAACTGCGATCAAGTGTGAGTGGTATTCAAGCTGAAATAACCTCTAGTGGTGTCCGTCGAGGGTATCCGATCTCGCCCTCTCTGATCAACTTCGTCATGGATGACATTCTGGAAGGTGCGCGTGAAAAGTCCAAGGAGCTTCTTTCTGGAAGTATGCAGGTGACATTTTATTACTTGGCCCCTCTGCGGAAGACATGCAGACCCTACTGTACAAGGTGAGTGACCGGGCTGGTTTGTATGGAATGCGCTTCGCACCTTCGAAATGCAAAGTGTTGCTTCAAGACTGGGGCATTCCCACTCCTACTTTCTTCATTGCAGGTAATCCGCCTGAGACTGTGGACAATTTCAAATACTTGGGTAGCACTATCTCGTCAGCCTGTAATACTGCCGATGAGATATCAGCGAGGATAGCAAAGGCACGAGTTGCGTTTGCAAACTGTGTCATCCATGGTACCGAAAAGAGGTTCGGTTGTCACTGAAAGGAAGAGTATATAATGCCCGTGTGCATTCCATTTTGCTCTATGGTTTGGGATCGTGGCCTGTTTTTAAGGAAAATATCAACAGGCTTGTTGTGTTTGACTATCGTTGTCTCCGTCAATTGGTCCAAGTGAACTGATAGCGTGAGCAATGTGGCCGTTCGCCAGCGCGTGTTCTGGAATGTTCGGGATGCGCGATCAATTGGTCAATTATTCACATTGCACAGCCTGTGATGATTGGGTCATGTACTACGCAAGCCAGCTGAGCGTTTACCGTACAAGGCATTATATGCTGAGACCACCAACAGTTGGGTGAAACCGTGTGATGGTCAAGCAACAACGTGGTCACGACTTATGAAGACCTTGACTGTTCCACTGAACAAAGTAGGTGTCGTCTGCCTGGATGGGGTCTTCATGTTCACCCAAATCGCTTATTAGAGACGCTACCAGAGATGGCAGTGTGTAGAAGTCAACGGTATACTTGTATTCAAACCATTCCTAGTTCTTCCGCTTAGTCTTCTTTTAATAATTTTCAAACTTCTTCGTAGCGTTTTATTCTTGGCTACTGGGCTTTACTGTTGAGATGAGCGGCGACCCGAGCCACAGCACCTTCTGGTGGGGCTCAAAGCTGTTGTGACGATAGTGATGATGATGAAATAGATATGGCAAAACAATGGTCTGTCCTGATGCGCGCTACCTAACAAGTCCCGTTTACGTCACTACAGTGTCAATAGGGGGCCAATACTAGGTTCCAATCAGAAGTGGCGTATGTTTTTCGTACGTTTCACAATGCATGCTGTTGTTGCTTTTCCGTTTAGATAGTCGGAATTGTGGAATGACATTAAACGAGACAGTGTGAAGTGTAATAAGCCGACTGCACATTTACAGCTGGCCCGCTGAACTAATCAACGGTCATGTTCACGCAACACTCAGCTCGCGCGGGTCTCATGAGCATGTTTTATATAGACTGCACTGCTCTTGGCCAGGCTTGCTGCACCATTATCGACGTCCGGAAGGGGAGTAGCTAACTGCTCAGATAGAACGAAACAATCTGCTGATGCAGCGGGCATTTTGGTAAACGCCATTTACGTGATCATTGACGAATGTCGTTCGTTCAACCAATCGCCACTCTTCACTCAGCCCCGAATGTTGTCACCTGATGTCAGCTGTTCTGCAATGAGATCGCATGTTACCGTAGCAAGGACTTTCAATCTCAACAACTGACGATGGAACCGAAGAAGACCAGTTCACCCTTTCCAGTTCACCAAAGGGTAGTTTGTACATGGAGTAAACCATCAATACCCCGTGTGATGGGAACGCATATGACATTCATGTGACTTCGTGAAGCGGAATGGTAACTTATCAGTCCCATCAATGGCCATTTGTTCTGGTGTTCATCCGTTAGCATAACGGTGGAAATGCGTTGAGTCGGATGAACGAATGAAAGCCACAGGTAAGGTTGAATTTGAAATATAAGGTGGATGGACGAATGACATTCATCAGCCATCAGGTAAACGATGCTTACTGAGGCACTCACATTGCTCAATTTCAGTGAGTGGTCACCCAGTCGGTGTACATCCGTAACAATACAACCCGGAGTAAGAACAGTGCAGTTTACATAAAATGCGTTTGTTAGATGAGTGCAGACTAAGCACTGCAAACCATTATGTCGAGTTTGTGTCCAACAGTGTATACACATCCACACGCGTCATGACATGAACGCTTCCAGTGAACAATAAAGGTCATGCGACCAATCGATCTGATCGGTGGGACACTCTATCGTCACAATACCATGTGTCGATCCAAAGACGGCTGAACGATGTTAATCTGGCGATAGCTGTGAGGGCAGAATACGTCTCGGTTACCCAGCCTGAAGGAGGACGTTGGTTTGAGGAACCCAATCCGGAGGCTCTGGTTCAAAAGAAGCCTAACCCACACGGCAGTGGGTTGAAACAAGAAGTACGCAGTCCATTAGGGCCAGATCATCAGTAGTGGTTCGGTTCATACGCCCTTCGGGTGGTGTTCGTCCATCTAGAACACTCAATGCACCTTGCAGGAGGTTGTGACAGAAGCAGTACGGCACTCAAACCCCAGAGAGGTGCCTGTCCGTCGCCAAAAGTATAACAGATTGACAAATATTGCACTAGCCTTGGACATACGCACTTCTATTTCATTCCCAACACATCTGCCACCGCTGATGCAACTTCCCAAGTATACAAATCAGTACACAAGCCTCCATAACATTATTATACAACATTAAATTAATATAATCACAGCTGTTTTGCAGAAGCACTTAGCACTTCGAGGCTACGAAGCGCACTTTAGCAGATCGCAAAATAGCGTTTAGCATTGTTTGGGCCGCTTGGAAATTATAAAACATAACACCCTGTTGTCAGCATAAACAAGATCTGTCAGTCTTCCACCAGGTAAGAGGTCCACGCTGGCATTTTGAGTGCCGCATACAATCCGCCACTATATCGTCTAGCACAAACTAAGATAAAAATGGTGAAAGTAGACAGCCTGCATGTACACCGCTCCTGGTGCTGAAACCACCAGATAATTCACCGTAAACCCTAACTTGAACTGACGCATGGAATGAAGCACTGACAGTATGTTCATAGACTTGGTCGGTACACCCCGGCGGTTAAGCGACTCTAAGGGTATGGATCGATCTGCTGAATCAAGCGCACTTTTATAGCCGAGAAATACGGCAACTGTTGGCCGACGGTACGTATGATGCTGCAAGGGGATAATAGAAAAGCCTGTCCATAGTTGTCGATGAACGAAGAAAGTGCGTACGCTATCGGTAGAAGAACCTCTCTGGAAACCCATGTAATTCTTGTGATGAGGCAATATATGCCATTTCGTGGTACTGTGTGATTGTTTCAATAGTAGGCCTACTTAGTGATCGTGACTGTATTGTGTTCTCATAGTGCTATTACCTGAAAATGTTCATTCGTCAGCGAAACCTATGTGCTTCCATCTGACCTCCACATACAAGGTATCCCTAGAATCATTACTTCAAAAGGCGCAAAACGGTAATAAACAGGCGGTCTGGATAATTTGGGAATTGAGAAACTCACTGAAAGATCGAGTGAAGGATTGACGTGTATACGGTCTAACAACCGGCATTCACACACAAAAGCGTTGGATGACAGAGTTAATACTTTTCAAGAGATGGATGGATGTACACACCCTCAACCCGATCGTAAAGGCACTGACAATCAAACTAAGGCTATGGTGAAAAAATGTCTTGGCGAGCATCTGTACAGAAAGCATACACACAGTTAGTGGCCCACAACGTAAATAGAAAGAAAAATACGTGCCGTTAGAAACATACAACCACAAGTGAACCACACGTTGTACGAACACGGACAAAATGAATGGATGTGTGTCTATCGATTAGAAATATCGACCAGTTTAAACACAACTGAAACACAGTTCAATAGAGGAAATACGTGACGGACTGTGTGTAACGCTTTTTCCAAGTATGAACAATCTATGGATGCTCAAACAGTAGCAGCAAGAAACGGGCTGATGCATACATGGTGTTCCGTGTTTCATCTATCGTTCAATAAAAAAGGGAGGAAAGTGGAAAAGCATGCTTCCGTGAATTGATCACTGTTATTTCATATTCATAAGACTGTAATGCACATCAACTTGCGACCCAGAATTCCAATAGATCGATTGATGTTGCGAAAACCAAATTTTGCCAGGTCGCACACGTTTGGCGAACAGAAATGAAGTCCAATCGAACGCCAGCCACAGTAAACGTTGATCTGTAAAAAATGTCGTCCCTCAAGAAAAATGGAGGTTGTAATACTGAACAAAAACAGGTTACGGCTACCGAACTTCACGCACCTGGTCGATTGGAACTTTCAAAAGCTTGGCTGCAGTTGAGATCTACCGTACTGCATCAAAAAATATTTGGTGTGTAGATCTCACTGAACAGAGGCGATCCTGACGACTTTCACTGGACTCCGCGAACATTCAGTGGTCAGACAGAGGCACTGTGTTTTTGTTCATGTGAACTTCTATTTGCACGATTGAACCAATAAAGTTACTTCATCTCGGATCGGTTTTCACATATCCAATCCACGGGATGACGAGCCATTCCAATAAAGTTTGGTATCGTCGAATTTTGAATAAGTGTTCTAATAATCTGTTTTCTCTGTCCGTTTCGTAATCTGATCAGGTGGCACACCCAACCTCAAGGGACTGACCCTTGCGTTTCACCACATATAAACGGAGGGCGGACCACCATCGGTTGACCAATAGATGCCATTTTCTTGTTCATTCACTTTGCCTGAAAAAAAAACAAGCATCCACGATTCAGATCAGCGTATGAAATCTGCTACGCTCTTATGCTCCCACAATTATGAGGGGGGGCATCATCAGACCAAGGTCAGACCGATTAGGACGTATTTGCTCACTATACACCAGTCGAAACGTCCCAATGGTCGATACTGTCGATCTGAGTTGTGGAATCGTCCGCTGAAGCAAACAAGTGGGATACGTGTGCCATTTGAGTAAAAACGTCCATGTCAACGTTTCAGCGCGATGAATCAGCCGCATCGGATTGGAGACAAACAGCACCGTAATCAGCCGCACGCGACCCCCGCGCAATACAATCCAGCGACCAGACTGGGATATGGAACAATTAAGAGCATCGACAAGAACTGAACATAGAAGTTTAAAATTTGCGTACAGGTTCAAAAAAATTACGTGACGAACAGATGGATTCAAACATGTAACTGAGAGCCAGTCAATCGAAGGCAATCTGAGGTGACTGTCACATGCTTCAGAACAGCAGACGTCAGTATGGTGAGGAATACGCAAAATTTCATGATCCTAATCCCGTTTCACAGATGAAGCATTGATCCGCAAAATCCACTCGGTTGTACGGAGTTAACTAGTGTGCGACAGAGATAAAGTTCGAGCCACTAGGTGTTATATGAAGTGAAGAATGAATGTAACAAGACATTAGCAAGGAATACACCAAGCCTTCGAAAAGAGTGCAGCAGACCTACAAAACGACGCTGGGTCACAAATAATTCAGTTCAATGCGGCAGAAAGAGAAACGACACTTACTACTTCGGATCAGTATTCAATCCGATGATCGGTATGTTGCGGTGTCGGATTTTACTGGCTCCCAACAAGAAAGTTCCATCTCCGCCTGCAGTGAATACAACATCAGCCCACGCTATCGCATCGTTTGTGTAAGTACTCCGATCGACCAATTGAACTTCAAGACCACGAAGTCTGAGAAAATAAATAAACGGGAACTAATTAAACGACTGTTAAGAGATGCTATTTTTCATCACAAATTGAACCCAATGTGTGCATGGCTATAAAGTGACAAAAGGTTTGCTACCATGTGACTTATATAATCATATGCAGGTTGGGTATTGTCAGGCAGTCAAACACTGGGCAGCAGTAAGCGAAATAACCGGGGTTCGATCCCACAACGTTGTGGTTGGCAGCCGACGTCGTCGTCACTGAGCTATTCCGTAATTTGACAAATCAAAAACATTCATTCGAGATATCCCTTTTTAAAGTTCAAACAATGGAGGAACAATATAGTTTAGACATCCGTAGACTATACAAAATCTTCGTGATCACATACTAGTCACAGCAGATAGACAAACCAAAAAAACACGACAGAATTGACGAAAACAACTTAACTGGTTGCTGAGATGATAATCAGTCTTCCATATATGAAGCATTGAACGTTGTTTACCCAGTCAATTAACAAACATACCTTTCGAGGTATGGTCAGTTCTTTTAGTCGGATTAGTCACATACACAAGAAAAGTATACATATGTTGCCAGAGTGTAACAGTAGACCAACAGCGACTGTCGCAGATTACGTTATCAGCACACAAAAACAATAGTAAACTCATGCATCACCACCTTCAGGATAGAGCCGGAAAAGCTTTCTGGATCGATATTGCCCCATACGATCTCCAACAACCTCAGGTTCCAAGGGTGCAACAACACATTAAGCAAGTCAGTTGAAGCAACTTTGTGACCTACTTCTGATAAAAGTTTCGTGGTCGAAGAGATTGGTTGTGTAAACAAAACAAGTTAAAGCTTTCGTGTTATCAACCGCGTCTGTCAACGGACAGCTGGGATCGATTTTTAAACGCATCAACGACGTAAGTTATTGTATATATGTAAGTCGGATATGCAGCTGCCAAGAAGTAGCAAGGTTAGCTGGAGGTATAAGACTTTCTAACCTGCACATGTTACCTACCCAATCAATTATTAGATGAGCACCCAAGTATTTTCTATCACTATGAGAAGCACAAATTATAGCGTATACAAGATGTCGATGTGACTATCAGTATTCATGAATGGATGTCAGATAAGAAATGGTTACAAAAAATGATTATGTGTGCACACAAGAATCATTCGTCATACTCAGTAGTCTATGAACTGTGAACCAGATGCGCCTCGATACCCGCGAGGTTTTTGTTTTGCTGAATAGACCTAACGTTCGTGCTCTGCTCTCAGAAAGATGCACCGGAACAGTTTCGAGGATAGGCAAGACATGTCATTTCTCGCAGACATGCCAATAAAAACCACGGTGGCTAACTGACTGTGTGGGGTCACCGCGATGACATCAATGTTGAAGCCATATATCAGAATGATTTTTGATAGAAACTGTTGAGCAACATTGACTTTGTAAGAGGATATTGGTTCCCATAAGTAAACCGTAAATCAAGCAGACGTCATGTGCTAGGAAATTACACACACACACATTTAGACCTAAAGAAATTACTGACAGGGAATATGAATTTTTCTCACATTGTTTTGCTGCTTATTCCTTGACACGTGTTCACGTTCACATCTCTACAATTACTGAATTATATTCTTCAATTTCAATAACCAAACTGTAATTATAAGATGAGTGAAGCCTCAATCTAAAGTAAGCCTTTGTCTTCTATCCCCACCTGTTGTTAGCTGTATGCATCACCTAGGACATACCTCACCAAAGATCATTGATTTAATATATATTCGTACCGTGGATTACTACTTGTGATCTGAACAGTTTGATGCCACGTTGTTCTACTGTACTCGATCAAAGGATCTATTGACACCGGACTTTCAGCTGAATCTCACAAGATGAACCAATCAACTCCCCCCCTCCAAAAAAAAATTATGTCCTAACATCAACCAACAAGATCATCGTTGTAGGAGACGCCACACATGAGAATGAAACTTCTACTCCAGGCTCCCAGGTTCGGAAACGTGGCCTGTTCACAAAGAAGACATCAACAGGCTTGCTGTGTTTGACCATCGTTGTCTCCGCCAATTGGCCCATATTAAGTGGACT
>JTDE01002381.1:63695-76002 GCA_014338405.1 Paragonimus skrjabini miyazakii
CAGCTTGCCCTTTTGTTCCTGAACGTTGCCTGTGGGTAACATACTACTTGTGAGTAGTATACTACTCACAACAAAACTGCCTGTCATACAACACTTCCACTTCTGTTTCAAACTTAAACTACTGAAATAAAGAGGAAACTTATGACGAAATTATCACGGTATCAGCGTGCTCATCGAATTCCAATCAGAGACACTTTATTGTGCAAACAAAGTATAAAGCTATTTTCATTCGGGAGTGAAACTGTCCCGTTCGTGAGATCTGCATGCTGAAGTATGATTCGACCATAGCCTTATTAGGAAACAGGAAAAAGTGCAGGTTCGTTCAAGAGGAAATGCTCTTACTAATACATGCATGCAGGCTTGTTTTGATCTACTGTCTAGTGAAGTAACATTTGATTTGTCAAACGACTGAGCAACAATAATTACAGTCATCGTCACGGGCCGTTTTTCTTGCGATTGTCAACATAATTGTAGTGCTGACTCATCGGCGGAGTTCACATTTGCCGCAATGGTACCACCCAATCACCGTGGGACGTGGTATCTGAAGTAACGAAGCCACATCAATACAAAAATTGAGGCATGAAGTTGCCGCCATGTTCTCAGCCGGAAAATGACAAACGCTAGACTGTACAGGCGTCAAAAGCTCTGTAAACAATGTTGCGAACTCCGATACCAAGCTGTTCGAGAACGAGTGATGCAGGACATGTGTGAAGAGAAATGAAAGAAAATTTCTAACGATGGATGACGGAAGTTAAAGTAGTCAGTTTATATCAAACGGTTGTTTAGGATGGTTTCGTGCGTTCGTAGAACAACGAAGACGTCTACGTACGGTACAGTTACCAACTGAGCAATACAAGGAGTTGCGTAAATTAGTCCCAAAAAAACAGTAAAAACGCGGCGGACAGTTCAGTACTCAATATAGGGATATAGATAAATTTGAAAAAGGTCAACAGTATAGCGTAAGATGTTTTGTGCGTGGACATTTCGTTCGCATCTCATCTGTTACAACAGCAAAATTAGTGCAATTAATATATAGTAAGCAGGCATGGCAACAATGGTGAAGAATGCGGGCGTGATAAGCAAGCTCAACGAGGAAGGATCTGGTTGTCTTGATCGCCCAATCAAATGTAATATATGGTTTCATCTGTATTTGTGGATGCAAGTACGCTGGCCACACATCGAGGTAACTGGGGACACGCATCTATGAATAAATTCCAAAATGACTATGTACCACCGGAACTGGCGTCACCCGAAGTGCGATCACGAAACACTAATAGGAGACAGGTAATCGAGTCTGTGGTGATACTGCATTTCACATCATATATCGCCCTAGAACGAAGCAGTCTACGATTTGCCGAGGCTGTTGCCATTCATCGAACTAACCCGGTGCTGTGTCCAGAAACAAATGGTTATCAATTTACCCCTCCCATGGTAATTTTATCCCATTCCCAAAAACTTCTCATTGTCCTGAACGTTTTATTTTACTTTCTACCACGCCTCCGGCTAACAGTTGTGTTTCCAGTCTAGTTTAAAAGCACTTACTAACATTCCCTCCACCCCTCACTGAACTGCCCATGACCATTCGACCTTGTAACATAACCGTCTTTATCAGCCTCAAGTTGCATCATCTGAAGGCCCAGTTCATGAGTCTTAATCATTCTCACCTAGTTTATCACGCCCTAATTCTTCACCATTGTTGCCATCCCTGCTTGTTATATAGGGACTGCACTAATTTTGCTGTAGTAACAGATGAGATGCGAACGAAATGTCCGTGCACAAGACATCTTGCGCCATACTGTTGGCCTTTTTCAGATTTATATCGGGGAACCACTGCTTCAAATAGATAGATTCGCATTAAGTTCGGATTCTAACGAGTCCAAACCAGTGTCGAGCGTCGATGTCCAAAGGTACGGCCCCAAGCTTAATTCAGAGGGGAGTGGTGTTATGACCGTTATCGTTATACACATTTGTTTGAAAGGCTTCCAAAAAAATCGCGTGTTGTGTAAAGCTGGCGTGTTTTTTCTTCTCTCTTGTGATTGTTGTATATACCATCCTACACAATTCGTTTGATCATTTTTTTGCGGACTCTACTTCGTTCCCGTGCTCGTGAGTTGACACCTAGTCCATATCATAATACTGCGGAGGTGCTGATTTGACCCGCATTCTCACCGGGCTTTAAATTCAACCATGTGTGAGCAGTGAGATGTTGTCCCGAACGGTTTGAGGTTAAGAACGTAACGCGCAATGAGATGTTAAATATTCATGCAAGCCGCCTCATTTACAACATGGACAGAAGGATACTAATTTTCATGAGAATGTCTGAATATGACACTTTAAGGCAACCTACATGAGCCATCAGTTGAGCATCAAGTTTTACGATGGAAGAACCATCAGGCAGAATAGTGTAAAAGGAAATATGGGCGGTAAGTAAACGAAAGTAACTTATCAAGCCGCATACATAAAATATCGAAGTGAGAAATTATTAAGCAACATTAGAGAACAATTTTTTTGTTATTCTTAACAATTCGAAATAATCACATAACCATATCGAAATCGAGACTTTGAAGAATTACTGATGAGTAGCAAGGGAATTTGGTTTTCATATAAATTGATCGCAGCTGTCATATTCTCATAGACTTTCAAGTAGGCCCATTTCGAAAAGAAGCACTAGACTCGAGTCCCACTCTCATTAGAGCTCGTCAATAGTGCATATCCTTGCCAAGTTCGGGACTGGAACTCCTGCCACGCTTTTATGAGGCAACTGTGTTGACCACTACGCCATTGACTTCACAATAGGCACGATTGAATTACCATATAAGAACATTGAGGGATTAAAAATACTGACCAAAATCCATTCACTTTGCTACTTCGAAAAAGCTCATGAAATGAAGCGGCATACAACTTGGTATGACATACTGATAACAACACTCAATCCAACAAACATTGGGTAGCAGCTGAGATCATTCAAATGGGTTTTGGGTAGAACAAATGTCATATTAGAAACTTGCTTTAGAAATCGCTGGAATTCGGCTACTTTCTGGTAGTGAGCATTGTGGCGTTTGACTAACCAATCGACATTGATACCTTTAAGCAATAGCTGTTGAAGCGTGTAATGGGGAAACCAAATGAACTCACGGCTTTCCTCAATTGCTCATCATCCGTATGTTGTTCAAGTGAACGCTCAAAATCGAACTTTGTAATCTTGGTCAAAAGAAGTGCTTTTTTAAACGGTTTGAACTCGGTTACATGGTGATGATTACAAGCAGAAGAAAAGCAGTGACATTGGAATGCCTTGCGCTTGGCAAGTCTTAATATAAAGGTAGCCAGTGAACCGACCGAGAAAGTCTGAAAAGACGAATGAACGAATGTAATTAGAGGAGTCATCGTTTATTAAGCAATGCGATTGAAAAATCACTCTTTTAAAAACGTATGTATATAATGTTTATTTTCACTAGAAGTAAATAACCGCGAAAAGTGTAAAATGTTTTGCATTTCACGAAATATGAAACATTAGTATATACACCGTTTCATAAATATGAATATCAGTCTCCACCACCTCTCGTTTAGTAACGAAAACGAAACAATTTTCTACACGTCAATATAGTTCTTAAAAAATGTGGTTTTGAGGAGGAAATTTTTCAACCAGAAAACCAAAATTACGGACAACACAATTTAACTTTAACTATGGTGTTTTTGAGAACTTGTACGGACGGTATTCATCATTAAGTGCGGATGTGACTGTAAAATTTCAATTCGAGCTTCTTGAGTAGTATCAAACACTCCCCATTTTGATGCACAAGTGTGCTGGTTTCCGTACACGTGTCTGATCAATAAACCTTAAATGTTATTAGTTGGGTTCAGATCCGCGCTGTACGTAGGCTATGGACAAACGTTTCGCTGTGTAAGCCACATATTTAACGTTTCAGCAGTGCTTGTTGGACTGCCGCATTGTTGGAACGCTCATCAATATCGTGTTACAGACCACTCAACAACTAAACAGTTCCCTAAACCGTTTACTACAAGACTTCCACAACCCCTTGACGTAGGGATTCGGCCCGACACAGTGCCCAAACAGCCGGTATTTCTTTGTCTTCCCTTTAAGGGTGATGATGTGCGCCAATTTATTTACCGTCCTCTGGTTAGTTCTGTCGCGAGAACATACAATGCAGTTTTCTCAGGGATTCTGTTCAGACCATTCCGGATTCCAACAACCGGTACTCGAGTCAACCAAATCCAACGTTATGTATAAATACTGACGTAGATGCGGAGCATCCTACATAGGCAGGATTGAGCGCCAGTTGCGAACCAGGGTTGTGGAGCACATCCCGAAGTGGATCAAAAAACAGGTCAAGCAAACCCATGACGTCAAAGTCGCATATAGAAACAAGGAACCTGCATCATCCATTGCACGTTATATTCCGGTGACGCAACATCAATGCGATCCTTCAACCGTATTTCACGTCATCTACTTAACGTCACACAGGCGAACACTGCGCTATGCTGAAGCTGTTACCATCCGGAAGTGAAAACCCGTTTTGTGTGTTCAGAAACAACTGTCTGTAGGGTTGTCGCTACGATGGTAGTGACAATGATTGTGTAATATGACAGTTGACTTTCTCTGGCGTCCTGTTTGCCTGTTCATACTAATATAAAAATGGTCTGTAGTATGCACTTGTAAAGATGCCGTGAAATTTGTCCGGACACAAATCTTGCAATATCAGCTTACTGTCTTCTTTATTCGGAGCCCATCAAGTAAGCTAAGATCAGTGAGCGATCACAATTTGAGTATAATTAGGTAAGATTGCGTACATTATTCTTTCTCCGAAAACACTAGTTCGCATTCACCGTTGAAACTGAAGGCGCCTTAGATCATCAAGCGGGTGCACGCTATGCAATATTACCCTCTATCCAAATCGTGTTAACAAAGCAGCCATCTTTTAATGAAGATAAACACTTTGTATCAGTTTGTCCGCGACACGTCAACCTGCTTATGGCACTCACTAAGTTTTGCGATAGGCAATCACGTATGGAATTTGTGGGTTTTCGGTTAACTAGAAATACTAAATTATTAAAGACACTATGAAGATTTGTTCTCGAACCACCGATGTCCGGCTGTTATTAAACGTCATTTACACTCAATATGTGTTAGGAGGCAAATTCATCAAGACATTCTAGTCAGGACATTGGTGACGGCTGACGAAATCAGACATCAACAAAACACTGAGGGGTACGTCGGACCGACTATGAGGAGGTGTGAAAGTAAGCGTGGGTGTCACGCTAGCCCGAGGAACCAGTCAGAGCGCAACGCCTATGGAATTGGCCCTACTTGGCCGCGAAGTGGCCTAAAAAAGCGGACAATGAATCAACAAATGGCCATATTTGGCCACTATTTCATGCTATATATTTACAGGCATTTCATTCATTTTTCGAACTGGTAGTCGGCAGTACAGCGTGTTTTCCCGCAGTCGTGTTCTTCTAGACTCCGCGTAAGTAGATTGGGTGAAGCCGCATAGCCGGGAGCCAGATATAGCATTCAAATCAGAATAGAACGTTTTGGCAAGGAAAGGCGCGTTACATCAATATGAAGCCCGAAACCTTGCGTATCGTAGTGAATTATTCGTAACAGTGGTGAACAGTAACGTATACGAATAGGTACATCGAAAATTACCCTCCCGTTACGCGTACGACAGATAAAATCACCACGCGTCTTGTGCAGAGACAACTATGGAAGGAAGTCTGAAACCGGGTTAAACAACCATGTGATGCCCGTCAACAGGATAAGGGTCGAAGTAACCAATGTGCCCAAGTCAATGTTTCTGTTCGTGGTAGTGAACTTCTGTACAGCAAGTGTCGGCTTTCTTGGTGAACTATCCTTGATAGCAGTAGTTTTTTTGAACACAATTGATACAACGAACAACTTATAAATGAAGGTACTCCGGCTGCATCTATTCAATCACCAAGGCCATCGCTAGAGTGATCCGAGCTAATACCGACGACCGGAAGCTGGCTGCTATGCGAACTCTCGTAGAGGGCCGGGGGAAGGCGGCAGAGTACGGCACAGGGGACCCAGTAAAAGTAGAGCGGGGCACTGAAAAGGAAGCTTTGGTGGTTAGATTCGACAGGTTAATCGACTGCCAGGAACAAGGAAATCGGTTTTGGACGTCGCATCTGGTTGCAGAGGGGATCCTCAGTGTTTGTCGTTACACTCTAAAGACTCAGCATCGAAATGGCAGCTGATGACGGATAGAATCACTGATGGTCGGCCCAAATGTTGAAGGACAAACCAGTCGGGCGTTGGTGGCCAATCGGATGGCGATTGTCCAGTTGTCACAAGTTGTACAGGAACTAATGGCATCAACAGTAGCCGGAGGGTTAATGCAAAACCCGAGGAGTAACACGAATTTGAAGGAAAACAGGAATAGGATGGATTAACCCATGATGGAGGTTGTGATATAGAAGACAGATCACAACTATAGAAAGACTGAAAGCTATTTCAAATATGACCGGAGAAAGCATTGGAATCATTAGTGTCCCTTATAGCGCGCTACCTTTGTAAATAAAATATTTCATCGAAATTCGTCTACCTTGAAGACAGTGCTCGGCAGAGACACCAAACACACTCGGAGTATAAGAAGTGTCTAACTAATACGGTCACGGCAAACACGCCAACTGAGAAAGGAAAAAGGGAACGGAGTGAACTGTTAGGAGACACATCTAACGAAGCAGCAAAGGTGGATCACGTCATATTGATTGATCGATCCGGCTTCGAGTTAATTGATATGTTCTAACTCACTCAGTCAATTGAACTCAATTAGATTGCAGCTGCGCGATCGAACGCTTGTGCATTATGTGAACTGTTTTCATGAGTGCACTTTCTAATGCCCCTTTGTAAAGTGATTCGTACTCCTTTGGACCTATAAATCTAGAGCCTCAGTGGCCTAAAGGGACTCGCCTCGTTTTTCCAATAAACGCTGTTGCCGCACCTATTCTATTTCTCGGTTCTGGGTCAGCGATCGAGCTCGTTACATCATGAACCATGCATGACAGCGTTTGCAACAGTTGGTGGGCACATAATACAAACCGACAGCTCGACCAAATGTTTGCAGTCTTTTCTGGAAACTGGAGATCTGCCTACAAGATGAACCGCAGCCTCCCGGATAATTCCAACGAATATTGGTCTAAGGTACATCCGGCTCATCCGCACATTGATGGGCGACTATCTCGCACGATTCTGCCTCCGGACTGGTCTCTGGCCGACCCAATCACTGGAGAAGTATCACACACCTTAAAGAACACGGAAAACACCGCTCCAGGCTTGAACAAATTGTTGCCCAAACATTTGAAACGCATGAAAGCTGACACCTTGACTAGACACTTCAACTCTTTTCTGCTAAATCAAGGCTGTCCAATCCACTTATGCCACTCTCGCATCACGCTTGTACCCAAAGTGAACAATCCTTCACTTACCACCGAGCTCAGACATATTGCCATATCTTCAACGTTGCTACGTTGTTTTCGCAAGATATTGACCGAACTTTGAAATACGCACCTGTAACTGCTCGCTCATAAGTTTGCAATCCTACACCATGACGGTTGCCTCGAAGCGACCTCACCTCTTCATGCGTTGCTTCGGAACTCATGCATCACGTCTTCAAGTCGTGTCCAAAGCGTTCGATTCTATCTTACAGGATTTGATTGTCAGATCGAACCGAGCTTTCGGTGCTCCTCCACCTCTAACGCATTACATTACCGACTCCTATTGGAATGCTTCCGCCACGCTCAATGGCTCCGTTCTCCGGGTTCAGCGTGGTGTTCGCCAGGATGACCCACTGTTCCCGCTTCTATTAATCATGGCAATGGATGAGGTGCTGGCACTATCTGGACCGGAGCTTGGCTACCAGTTCCACAATACACTGGTTAGCGGTTTCGCCTGCGCCGGCAACCTCATCTTTCTGGTTGAGAATCCTACGCGTTTCTCCTAGAAGCTTGCAACCGCCGCTAGTGTCCTGAAACTATCTGGGCAGAAGACCAACACGCACAAAACTAAGCTCATGGTTATCCGCGGTGACCACAAACACAACGCAACCTCTATCTTTGACGAGTCTATTCACTTCGGCCCGGACATTATCCATTCACTATGCGCCTCCGACACGGTGACCTATCTAAATATCCCGTTCACCTGCATTTATTCACCGTCTGCAACCTCTTACGAGGCTGGGAGAAACCACCAAAGCGCCCTTGAAGCCATATCAACGTCTGGAACTCCTGAGACATCTGATCCTGAAGATAATTCACTTATTAGTGTCGAGCCGAGTCTACCGTAACACGCTTAAGGCTATGGACTTTACGATTCGCCAGTTTATTGAGCAGTGGCTCCGCCTTCCTAAAGGCACACCAATAAGCTAAATCCACAAATCAATTCGTTTGGGCGGTCCCGGTATCTCGAGTCTGTCCACCACTATTCCCATTTCGCGCAAATCTCGACTGGAGAGACTACTCTTCAGTCAATGTCCAGTTCTGCGAAATGTGGTCAAAGATTATTCGTTTGGCCCTATATTGAGGGAAATGAACATCCCAGTATGCGTTTAGGGTTTGGTGGTGACGAACAAGGAGGAAGCCCACGCGGCGTAGATGGATAAACTTTACCATTCGCCCGACGACCGTGGCCTTCAGAAAGTGTCACGTTCTCAACTCTCTAATTGTTGGCTGTTTAATCCAGACCGCATCTTTCCCAGAATCTTTAATCGCGCCATCCAGCTCAGATGTTGTCTCTTGGGGACTAAGATCTGAAAGTCACGAGGTAGCCGAAGTGACCACTCAGTTCTCTGCCGTGGCAACTGCGATCAACCAGAAAGCCTTACTCATATTCTACAACCATGCTGGATCACCCATGACATGCGTTTCGCCCGGCACAACCGCGTGGCCAAAGACCTGGCGAAACGACTGCAGAACTTGGGCTATACAGTCTTCGAGGAGTTGCGAGTACCAACGGCGAGCTCGTTCATCAAACTCGATGTGATCGCGGCTTGTGACGGCGCTACTGTTGTAGTTGACGACAGTATGGTAGATGACTGCTGAAGCCAACTTACCTGGACGGACAAAGTCGCGAAGTACAGAACCAACTCTCATAATGCCGCCATTCAACCGATCCTCCATACTTTGGGCTGTGATGTAAACTCTGTTTCTCATTCATCTGTGACCATCTATTTTCGCGGTATTATATTTCCCTCTTCAATAAGCGCTATTCTCCGATTGCGACTGCCCTCACGGATTTATGTCTACTGACTGTTCTAGGTACCCTGAAAACCTACGACATATTTATGCGGGAAACCTGGCGTTAAGTGTGGCCACCTGTCTGACAGTTATCACACTATGAAGGACATTTTTCTGTCCCGATGCGTGAGCCTTGACTGTGATAGCACTCCTGTGCTCTGAAGAGCGTTTTATTTTGTGAGACTGACCGTTTATCTTATTCTCTTTTTCTACTTATTTTTGCGTGCATTTTTTTTCTTATTCTGAAATCCACCTGTTACATACGACACAAGTAACTTTTCATTTGACGATTGGACTATTAACGCTTGTTATTCTTGTGAGGTTTCATCAACTGTTCAGTGTTCTTAACTATGCAATGCCCCACTTAGGGCAGCTTGTTTTTTGCATTCACCGTTTGTTCTTCCCTTGAACGAAAATGTGTATACCGCTCTTCAAAGTAAACGATATGGTAGTAGTGACCATGTCGTAAAACATTACTTAGTGCTATCTCGTAAGCCATTCAAACCACTGTTGATGCCGGTTACTAAGAACATGCCGGGAGTGGGTGACTTAAAACAAGGGAAGCAGCACAATTAATACTGACCACCGTACCTCACCAACCAAACAGATACAGTATAATATGATGCAGACGTCCCATGGTTAGAACAATAAACAGTAAATGCGAAGAACCGTTCAGAGCCGGCGGTAATTCCTATGGATTTTGAATACGAAATCCACTTAACAACAAAAAAGCTTAGATCGCATGGACCTCACAAAATACCAATTTACTTCGAGAGGGGAATGAGAAGACAACTACGTGAGGCGCCGAGATAAGACATGGTAAAATATACAATTAGTATATCACATTTTACAAGAAAAGACCACACGAAGTAGCAAACGTGCCACGAGCTGGGAATAGTACTTGTAATTCCCCACTTTTAGCAATAAAGAAGGTTAACGGAAAGCGTTGAGGTTAGTAACTACTTGACATGTAATCCTGTTACCACACAGCATCCTCCCTTATATCGTGATAACTCCGGTCCTCGTTCAAAGTTAGTCGGCATAGCAACTCCATTTACCCGAGCTTAAATCGTTCCGTTCTCACACCTATCATATAGTACCCCCAGACGAACATTTCATTCTCATTACCCTGACTTATCTGAAATGGCACCTTTGTTTTTTCATGTCTACTGTTCACTGTTCTTTATGTTCACTGGTACATGAAACAAACAGAAACAGTGGTCGATTTCGCACTGGTTTTGTAATGGTTTAGTTTACTATAGCAATTTCGTTACCATGTCTTGACATGTTGCCGTTCTGGTTGGGAGAGATCTGGGGTGATCACAACACAAGAAAAGGTTTCGGTTCTGCGTAAATTTTCGACATTCAAACGAAATAACTCGCAGTATGACGTCGTCAATAGTGCATATGATTGACGATCAACGTTACAAAGCCATTCACGGTAGTTGCCTTGAGGGCAAGTGAATGGAAGGTAAAATACAAACCACACGATCCGGAGAAAACGACATTCACAGTGGAAGGAGAATAATACTCATTCAAACGTATACCACTTTGCCTATCTGAAACACTCTCTACATACCATAAAATTAAGGAAAAGACTGAGTAGTGTAACTGTGAATAAGGACGATAATTAGATTTACGGTCAATCACAATCAGGACATGCGATGCAGCTTGAGGTTACCTTGAAGCGGATTCGTGGGACAGGTTTTCAAATAAATGTGCTCAGCCTAAAGTAGAGAGAGCATCAGTGTGACTCATGGGTCATAAGCTGAGAGAAAAGAAAACAAAGTGTGATGATTAAGGAGGACTCAGTACCCGACCATAAACAATCGATCGGACTATCCTTGGGTCATGCTGAATAATACGGCCGATTTATACAGGATCTCAACACAATCATGTAGCCGTAGTACGCTATATTGCAACAAAACAGCAGCTTCGAATAGACAGATGGAACGCGGTCTCCAATCTAAGTAAAAACAGAATGGACAAGTGGGAATTGATGTCAAACTCTCCAAATACGTCGAAATATTCGCTTACTCGTTCGCTCAAAGTAGTTGAGCTTTGACAGAAGGTACTGTCGCTTGCGGCGCCGCCCACTGTTATAATAGTGCAACATTTTAGAAGAAAAGTTACCAAAGAGGATAAAATTGGACAAAACAAGGTTGGAGAGAAGAAACTATGAACACTGTGGATACAGGAACACCTTTGACTACGGTAAGCTGCTGCCCCGGATAGGGTTTCTAACTCGCCAGTTGAGTGATCACGATATCTCAACTAGGAATCAAGCGACGCATGTTTATAACGTCAGTCGAGGTGACAGAATCCAAATTCCGTAGAAGCTGCACAACTTTTTCGGAGCTTGCTGGTTCGCGGCAAGTTTTCATATCTGATGCGACTTGTTCCCAGATTTCGTTGGTTTCATTCACCTGACTTGAACAGCGCAATTACTTCATCAGTTCTTACTTTACTTACGAGCGTTTGTCACATCCTCTTCGCTTGGAAGCTAGTTAATTATCTTGCATTCCCTAGTGTATGACCTCGGACAAGATGACAGAACAAAAACAACACGCACGACAGCACGACACGAGTTTTACCAGTTGATCCAAAACGAACAACGATGCGTGAGTAGGAACTTGACTCAAGAACAGAAATACTACAGGATTGACGAACTTTTCGCAATAGTTTGGATGCCAGATGTATTAAGAACGTGCTCGCCGGATGAGCGTTTTCATATGGAAATGAACACAAATTGCTGGAATGGATTAGGGCGAAAAAGGATATAGAGAGGAAGTTTTCACGTTGAACACTTGTTTATAAGGGTAAAAATTCGTAATCAGACATCCCAGAAAAGGATAATCAAACAACCGATTGCTTACAGCAAACCAATGAGAAGGGTGAATTTCTCAAATATATTCTTGGGGCAAACGGTTTTTTCATGGAACAGGATACCGGAACATCGGGGAAATCATAACGTCAAGATCCAGGGTTCATCATCATCATCATCATAGACAGCAATACATCAGTGATTCACACT
>JTDE01002382.1:16594-29890 GCA_014338405.1 Paragonimus skrjabini miyazakii
TGGCTAAAAAACCTATACTGCAAGGCAGCGGGTGGGTGGCAGTGTATCAGAACTGGTAAATTTTTCGGAAAAAGATGCCAACCTTCTTCCAACCCCTAACCTGGAGGACCAGGAGACTGGTTTGTCAGACCTTTACCTATTAGCCTACCTGGTATGAGTGACTCTATCAGTGTGGTGGCCACACCGTCCAGTTTAGCCTAACAGGTCATCGAGATGCGCACGCCGTCACACCGCATCAAGGTCCAGTCTCGTTGTGACGGACGTTAATATCAGACTGGAGAAAACCTGTTGAAGGGGTTGCCTTGGTTCATATCATGTTTTGTCACACGGATTACCTGGAGGCACGAATCGTAGGTGAATGTCTTTGTGACTTTAATTTGTATAAAACTATTGACCTGCGTTTTGTATTAGAACGTAATCCTTGTAAAGAGCAGTGTCGTGGTGCGTAGTCTCGTCTTTTTTTGGGGTCTCGTTCGATTTCATCGCTAACTTTTCTGCTCCCAACAACCTACCTTCTAGGTGCGTCTTTTGTTTCTGTGATCTTTCATTGCTGTTACTTCTCTCCTCACGCCTTACGTATTGAAGACACACTCTACTTTTCCATCGATTGTAATATTGTTGGTTTTGTGAAGTTGAAGACGGTACGAGTGATCCTGCCACGCGATTTACCTGCAGTACTAACTTGTTTAGACATACCGAACGAAACTAATTTATTAACAGCTAATAATTAATAATAGTTCTATACATCGATGCGTTGAACCACAAGATCCAGAGGGTTAGTTGTGAAGTGTACAAAATTGAGGTAATAGCTGGAGTAGGGCGAAAAGTTGATGGCCAATGTGAGTCTTGAAGCCTGAAGAGAATGTGTTAGATTCATATGTTCGGAAGAAGCTTCCCATGCTTAATAACTATGTTACGCACAAAATATATTGATGACTACTTATGCCTATCTTCATCCCCCTTCGGCCCCTGCAACACTAGTGAACTCACAGTGCTATGATTTCAGCACGACGACTCTTTAAAGTTTCGCCAGTCAGTAGAGAAGCTTTCACTGGAGCCACGAACGCGTTTTTTCTGAAATAGTTCGGCGGTTGCCCTTAGCTGAAAAGTGTTTTCGTCCCTGAGTCTTTCAGGTTCGTTTCGCTTTTACTACTTCCGTCATTACCCTGAAAGCACAAGCAGGTACCCATTTACAAAATCTGCTGATGTGCCGGGCAGTTACTTAACCTTTTGTTTGCACTCAGGCTGAACATCTTCACTTCGGTCACAAATTTTCCGAGTGGTAGTGCTGTTTTTCATCACCTTCGCCATTCCGAGTATAGTCTTGGAACTTATGGACAGGTTTGTTTTCGGTGGACATGTTACTTACGTGCGAACTGAACCCAAATTATTCTAGCTTATATATATATATATATATATATATATATATATATATATATATATTGAATCGATGCACACAAGTTCGCAACACGGGAGCCATTGGTTTCTTCGCCATATCAGACAACGTCTCCAACCATTGATGTTTTTTGTCCTTCAGACGTCCTGCTGAAGCAAACTTCAGTATCACTGTCTCCATACCTCAAGTCTAACTCATGTCAGTAACTAGGATGTCATATCTAGACTTACTCATAACTCCCAAACAAGGCACGGCGTGACTAGCGATGAGTTGGTCTTCGTAGGAGGTGGCCAAGCCAACGAAGTCTGTAAGACAAGAGCATTTTGTTCACAGGGCGACAGCTTACATCAATTTCGAAGTTGACAAACTTCGTCACTGCTGACACGGTTTTCTTACCATAAGCCGGTAACGTTCCAGGAACACCGATAGTCAATAACGAACACTGGACGTTCTTCGAGCGAATGGACCTGGTTTTGCAGCCCTGCAGTAAGACCACTCTTACAGAAGTATTATACGTCCGGCTTTTCGCAGAAAGACAAATCATGCCGACTACATAAACCTCAAGTTAGCAAATGCTATCTAAGCCTTAGCTATACGAGCTTTGATCTCACTGAACGCCTCATCAGCGGTGATGCAGTTGCCAATGTACATGAGCTTCTCGACTATCTCCAGCTGCCCACCACCGGAAACGCGAGCAGACGCGGAGTCCTGTCAATTTTGAAACACCTTGCACTCGGAAGATCTACCTAACTGGCAAACCGAAGCTTGGAGACTGTATAAGATGTTCTGGGCTACCTGTGAACCCTCAGATTAGGACCATTTCACCTGCGTACTCTTCGTCCCGAAGTCGGTGCCATAAAGCATTTTAACACCTTCATATCTACAGTCTGTCAGAGCGCACTCTGGCAACTCACCTACCGCAAGGTTGGATGAGAAAGAGGGGTTTGACAACCTTGTTGCATCCCACTTGAGATACTGAAGACTGGCGATGCGAAGCCATGTGCCCTAACCCGATCCGAGGTCTGGCAGTTAGTAACCTTCTGTGTGTCCATATAATTCACGGGCTCATCTTTCCTCGGTATACGGGCTCAAAGTAAACTGAATCAACTAAATCAATAGCCCCTCTGATATTTAAACAGACAGTCATTGTCAGATTTAGATTTGAGGAGCGGAGCGTGAGGCTATCAACGTGGTCACAACCATGACGAATCCCAGCTTGCTCTGGAGGGATATGTTGTTCACGCATTTCGCTTCGTTTACGAAGCGAAGTAGTTTAAACCGCTTCGGCGCAGTGAGAGTCAGATTAGTCTCTCAGTGATATATATTGCGTGGCGTGTGTGCGCCTGGTGCGCTTCACTATCGTCTGATGAGAGGTGTTGGATTAAAGGCAGGCGCGTTCTCGTTAGTATAGAGCCCTCGTATCTCTGCTAGCTAAAACATCAGTCTGTGTTTGACGGCAAAGTGGCATCCCGTCAAATCGCAAAGCGAACTTGTCACATACTAGTGCATGATTGAAATCCACACATGCACCTCAGACTAACTTAACATCTTGGAAACATCTATGTCACCAATAGCTGACGACTATGTGGTCAGTCTCCCTCCACGATTGCCTTGGCGACTGAGGTCGTCAGGTAACGCATTGACCTGTAGAATGTTGAAAACTGATGCTTGCCAGAAACAGCCTGTCATCAGCACAAAGCTGCAACAAATGTTCACTTGGCCGTTCGACGAGTACCTCAAGTGTGTGGGCCACCTTGGTCACTTTCATCAGCATTTAACCTGTTTACTTGAATGTTCACGTTTACGACCAGTGCTGCAATATCCGTACGTAGCGTTATGTACAGAAGATCAATAAGCTGGTAATAAAATAGTCCTCGACTGTGTCTGGTCGTCTCTGGTGGCACATACCGCTACGAATAAATGGCGTTTATAACGGGCACATCCCGATGATCTGGCAGTACCTTCCAGTTTGACAGCTGAAAGGCGTTTGTCTAGTCAAACAGCACCTTTTATGCCTGTGCGCTTCGACCGATTCAAACACCGGCTTTGTCAGAGTTTCTAAACAAGCGCATATTGTGTAGTAGCCAACGGAAATTGAAATTATAGCAACGCCCTAGAACCCTGAAACTGTTTTAACAAGGTCGCAGATATCTAAAGTGAGGATCACCAACGCACCTGCAAGAGCCGCCTGTGGACCTACCTACGTAAATGTTGCAACGTTGAAGATGACAGGCTTACGTAATGTCTGGGAGAAAGGCAAATACTGGAATGTGTCCGTCAGGCAAAGAATCTCTGGCGTTTCTTTCATTACGTTCCAGGTTATAGCTTCCGTCGCGAGCAGCAAATGAGGTAGGTCTGTGGTGTGTACCCAGGGACGAGATTAGGAGGACATCAACGGAAGGTTGCAACAACAGATGAAGAGACAAAACAGGTTGATTCGGTGCAATAAAATCTGGCCTAAGAACAAACCTGACCGTCAATAATTTGGTTATCTAGTTACGATGGGCACATGAGACAAAATTCATAACTAGTATGATTCTAGAATTTGGAGTGTAGTATATACTGATGAGTAGTCGGGGTAGTATATACATCGATTACCCGGACGGAAGAAGAAGGCTGATTTTAGGGGGCCTCACTCGAAGCCTTTGTTTCAAGAGAAGCTTAACAGACGAGAAAACAGAGCGAAACACGGAGGTTGCAGTCTATTGGGAGTTTGTGATCAATCATGATTGTTATTCCCTTCGAATGGTCTATCTATCCAGGATGTCCAGTTCACCCTGATAGAAGCAGTGCTGTACTAAGGATGCCAGCTAATCACTTGCCACACCGAGCACTGTTTGCCGACGCTGCGGCCTACTGGTGGAAGGTAAGAGGTGGACAGATGATGACCTGGCGTAGACAAATGAAATCGTTCACGAAGAGGTTGGTCACAGTAGATCGGGTTCGTCTTCCGGGCTGAAGCCCTCGCGACTCAGAGAGTCGGTGGTTTGAAACGTTAGGTGAGTTGGCGGCTAACCGAATTCAGTGGCGTGAATGTTGTCGTTGTTTGTCCGAGGTGTCTGTGAAGTGAGTGCACTTAATGACACGGGGCAGTGAAAGCCGTAAGGAAGCTGTTTTGCTGATGACTCCTTACTTTTACTTACAGCTTGGCTGTTTGCTTGCAAGGTGTAGGCACCTTGATGTTGTATTTTTGAATGTAGACGTAGCTAGTTTTAGGGGTTAGGTCCCCTACCCTCTCCCTTTTTTCTTCTCTCTTCCTAAGCAGGGTTTGTTTCTTCTTCACGGTTGTGTGGCAGTTAAGCGTCAGTTTGAACCACATGTATTGCTGTCTATTATTGATTGATTGATTGATTTGATTGCCGGGGTCCGGTGGACAAAATGGCACATGTGCTCGTCGAGTGGAGTCCAACCATTAAAACTACCCGGTTCATCTTTCTTACCCTGTGAAGCTGGTGGTCGCCGCGCTTGTTCTCACACTTTCCTCAGTGGTTGGTGGAAACCGAAAATATCCGTATGCCAGACGGACAACATTCTTTCCGAGATCCCACGTGCTCCTTTTAAGGCATTTAGAACTCTTTTGTGGTGGGGTAGCGGACGCCATGTTGTAGTGCCGTCAGAGAGGTCACTTGGTACCTTGTAGAAAAGCACGCTCTAAGCGGTGAATCCCCCACGCCCTGATACTACTGTTGTTTATTGTCCGCGACTGCTTATCTACCCCTCTTTCGCAGCTAACCCTAATGTGGAAAGTCATTCCGCTGTCGGGAGACGCGCACATTGGCGTTGAGCTCACCCATCCTTTTTTCCGAGCAGAACGAGTGGTTCGAGAACTGAGATTGTCAAGGTAGATGCCAAGGTATATAATTGGCATCGTCTGGGACAATTACCACTGTACTATCACTTTGTTCGTATCATCGATTGGCTCGTTGCCCTATCATAACATGCGATGCATCATACTGTAGCGAAAAGGCGTCTAGTAAAGCACAATCTTTATTGCCCAACTCGCTAGTTACCATGCCACACGCGCGCTCGCGGTTTGGAATCACAATTCCAGTCCACAACACCCCCCGGTTTAGGTGTGTGATTGGCGCCTTTTATCGGTTTTTTTTCCGCCTGTTATTCCTCGTTCGTTGATCTGATTTCGTTGAGCGATGACTTGTCCGGTCGCTCGTGTTGTCCTCCGTATATCCACTGTGGGCTTTGACAGTACTCCACAGCCGTGTCTCGATATTCTTGCGAGTGTTGGGATAACCACGCCTTCGATTTGGTCATCCATCCTATTTTGGCTGCCACGTCTCGCCCGTTGGTCCAATCCGGTCGAGCGATGACTCATCCGGTCGCCCACGCCGTCCTCCATCCGCTCACTGTGGGTTTTTGAACGCACTTCCCCCCTGTGTTGAGGTATTCCGCCGAGAGTTGGAATGCTCTGCACTTCCTGCCTGACAGTCCACCACAATACTATCGATTTTTCATGTTTACCTCGAGATTGTGTTTACTCTGAAGTGTACCGTCTGTTGTTCGTAGTGAATCTGCTCCTGCTGGTGTGTGGCATAAAGATCTGGGTGTGAATTTGCGCTCCTTCGTAGTTGCCGACTCAGAGGTGTGCAGTAACTAATAAAAGATTGATGCGGCAACCTGTATCTGCTCGTGCGCCAACCGTGGCTCAGAAATTAAGAATGTCCACAGATTGTCTCTACCTTGATAAATGAGAATCGGCTCGCATGCATGTGGTGGCTGGAGTTTCCCTAGGTCGAATTTTATTGAAAGACGACACAACTAAGCTGTCAGTTCGTGCGTCACCGGATACTTTCTATCTATAGTATGAATGTACTGTCTCTATGACTGCTAGCCTTTTATTGTTTTGACTCATCTACCGACGTATATGTAATGTGCAACAATATTACTAAATAACTGTTGGGAAAAGGCACTTTTTTACCAAGAAAAATGGATTCTTCATTCTCTGAGAATTTGAAAGCCCGCGAGAGTTCCCGAACACCCGAGAATTTTTACTCGCTTCTGATTGGTCCATTCGGTGGCTTAGGCCCAAGGCCACCCCAAACCTATAAATACAGTTGCTGTAAACCACAATTTTGTCTTCGGGCTGAGCAGCAAATAAAGCTCGTTTGAAGGCCGTCTTTTTTCTTACTTGTTGGGGGTTCTAGGTTGCGAGAGTTGCGTTCCGATATGTGAGCCCTGATTTCCGTACCGTTTTCGCGATATCGTTGCGTTCGTTCGTGATAGAGATACTGCTCGCGGTCTTTGCAATGTTCTTGCTTCTCTCTATCAGGTGGGATCGTAACAGTAATTCACCACTCGGATTACTTCAGCCTCTGCCTGTGGTTTGCCAGTTTCTAATGTGATTTTTTTGCAAACAGTGAAGGGACGTGCAAAATGGGGTAACTGATTGACATTACTCTACAGTTGATCTGTTGAACAATTCCGTTTCGAATAATTGCACGAACTTTAATGCAAAAGAGAATAGCTGCGGAAAAAATAAGGTTGCGTTATAAAATGATAGGCCCAACTTGGTCGGCAATCAGCTGGAAAGTATGTTCAAAAACTGGCATGATTTCATCATCCGTTCATCCACGAATGGTAATTTTATATCAGCTCTCGGATTCTTCGTGCAGTGATTATACTCTGTGATCAGCGTTATATAGACGCATACTTACGATATCGGAATTCTTACCAGATGTATGCAGTGTACAAGGCGTAGCTGAAACACACTGCTTCAAACACTGCCTTTTGCTCTGGGAATTCTCGTAACCTCGTTATTTTACCCGTTCAGTACATACGTTTACTTACCAGCAGCTTCAGTTGGAGTTACAGCTTTCGTGTTCTATTCACTTTGTTTAATTGAAGGCCGTCTTTCACTGAATGACTCAAATAAATAAACAAATATATCCATTGAAAGGTGTATGTTCTTCGGACGTTATCAGATAACATTAACCTTACACCATCTCTCCGTTACCCTCGTAGCTCAGTCCACCGCTTTTTTAGTGGGGCTTCCCAATGATGTGGCTTTTCGTCGCGTTCATTTTGCTCATCATACCTTTGAATAGCGTCAGTTGTTCTGTGCCTTCGGAA
Source organism: Paragonimus skrjabini miyazakii (assembly GCA_014338405.1). NCBI lineage: Eukaryota > Metazoa > Platyhelminthes > Trematoda > Plagiorchiida > Troglotrematidae > Paragonimus > Paragonimus skrjabini miyazakii. Next base: position 24,075 of record JTDE01002382.1, read on the forward strand.
CGAATTTCCGTCAGTAAACTACCGACGGTGAGTTATTGTGCAGTTTTGTTTACAGACTTTTTAGATAGTGTTAATGTGTAGTTCTACCTACAATAACTTATGATCCTATCGCCTATCTGCATTCAAAGTTGTCAGAGTTACGTGAGACGTTTTCTTCGTTGCGATACAATGAATTCCGTGCCCTTCTTTTGAACAATCGTTTGGAGGTTACTTATTTAAAAAAAATATTTTATTACCTCCCGAAATGATGTTAAATATTGTTATCAGATGCACCATCATCGTTATCGGTAATTATAAATTACTGGTTGGTGCTAGTGTTTGGCTGCTACAAAACTATGAGAAATCCCCGTTTCTGTGCTCATATGAATTAACCCAAACTGCCTATCTCGCTGGGCTAACTGTCCGGGTTGCAAGTGAGCCTAAAATATCATCCAACCTCACTAATTCTCTTCACTTCACCTGTAATTCGGTCAAACAGCGACAATGTTAACATCATCAAACACGATTCTCCACCGTTTCCACTTGTCTTCAAGCACAAAATAGATAAATCTCTATCAAGTTTTCTGTACGATTTGAACCCTATTAGATCTGTGATATTTTGGCGGGGTTAATATACAGGCATACGAATGCACCAAACCGGTTAGGAAATATATTGTTTTCTGTGAGTATTCTGTAAAATGTGTTGGCTAGGACGCCGCATGGTTGTGTAGTGGACTTAAACGCTGTTTGTGGTAAGTTATACAACCTAGGAATTATTGATGTGTAGTCAGGGATTTAGGTACTTTCAAGTTAAACATCACTCACTTGATCCAAGCCTCTGCATTCAGACGAGTTTTCCAGCCAGCCTCTTTCAGAAAGAAACACCAGACCCGAGTTTCACTTTTGCTGGAGCTCGTCTCTAATGAATAAGCTTACATCGGTCGGGATAAAACTTCCGATCACCATTTTTTGAGGCAATCCTGTTGACCACTGCGCCACTGACCCCACAGTAGGCACGACCGACTGATGTTATCTGAACGTTCAACCATTCTCGCTTGTGAGTCATAGATTTTCCGGTCATCTCGACAAGCGATACAACTGCAGTCAATAACGCCATGACTGACGCTTCCTAGACAGGTCGAAATCTTCCATCTCCTTAAACCTACTAGGCAAGTCTGGTACTTCTTTTCAGAAGAGGCTGGTTGAAATATCTAGCTGAATGCGAAGGTTGCGGTCAAATGTGAGTGTTGTTCATTCTGAAACTTAGGAATAGTCGAACAAAGTGGTGGTGAGATCTGAATGAACCGACTCACTGTATTTCGGGAAGATTTACAAGTTTAGTATACCACTACACTAAATAAGGATATTTCCGATGGATTTACTTCGTCCTGTCACTCCAAATGGATTCCGAGTCCACATTGTAGATGATCGTCGAGACGGGTAATTCCTGAATTGTACTGATACGAATAGCAGCTTGCGTTAGCCTTCGACTCTCAATAATTCAGTGTACGGAGAACACGTGAATGAAAAAAGAATGAACGTTTTACGACTCTAAGAAAATGTACATTTTTCGATTTCTTTTGATTAAACACCAACTCTATATGCATGCATCAGAACAGTGTAAGGTGTGAAAAATAACAAAAGTTATGAAGTACAAAATTCCTTGCAAGCGCAACAGTTGTCGGTATCCGTTTTTGGCCGAATTCCAAATGCGCCTCTGCGAATGGCTTGTGTTGCGTCACTTGCAATTCTAGTCACACATTGTATCAGATATATACCTAAGGGGATTAATCTGATGACATGCGACTGGAAATCTTTGCGTCTAGACTTTGCGTTCAGGCTGGTTAGCCAGATAGTCTATCTGTCTTTCGAAAATGATCAATGCGAGACCGTGCGATTATAGGATCTTAGCCATGCCTAGAAGTTAGAACAAAAGGATTTCAATTTTAGAATAGATGCTGGTGCAGCTTTCTATATCCAGTCATACTGCTAATTTCATCTTATGAACAAATTCAACTTGGTCCCTCTAACCAGAGGTCTTCAACTTCTTTCTAGATTTTTGAGACACTTGTCTGACCTTAGCAGTACTCCTCGTTGTAGTCTCATTAACTTTGTAGTGATTCAACAGTTGGAAAGATGCATGTCACTTGCCTCCAAGATCTCGTTCGAATCCGTTTATTCTCTTTCTCCTAACCTTTCTAAATGTGTATCCTCATCCTCACCTCGGTCCCATCTCAAATTCGTTTATGCGCGTTCCTGTGCGCACAGTTTGTCTGGTATATTTTACTTTGAACAACTTATTAATCCTGATAATTTTGTGAAAAAGGTTGACCGTAAAGGTACGTTAATAATTCCATTACATATTCTGTTTATTGAAGGTGTGGTTGTGAAAATTCACTTTTAGTGAATATTCACCTTTAGAGCAATATACTTACTTCATTTGATTTGAATTTTCCCTTTAGTTTATTTTCTAATGTTGTATCCATTCCTTCAAATTTGGTTATAGAGTGTTGACGATTTTGTCTTCCTATTATGCTACTAATTTTCCTTTGTACATGTCCGATTGTTATACCCTCTGTGACACACGGGTTGTGTCCCATTTTTTCACAAGACTTTCTGCCCACATATTTCACTTCTGTTCTATTCATTTTAGGTACCTCTGGTGCAAGGTTCTCCCTGGGGTTAGTGAAAACGTTTTGTTTTTCAAAAGCCTTAGATCTGTAGTAGTCAATCGGACAACTCATGGACTCTGCTCCGTCTCAGTAGTCTTGGACCCCAATCCTTGTACATTCAGCAATTCAGTTGCCTTCAAACTAATTTTTTGGTTTATGTTACATCCCACCTAGTGAATTGTCCAAGCAACACGGGTGCTGTACTATCGCAGCTTTAAAATATCCCACAATAGGTTTCTGCGTTTTTAAGTAACCCGTCAGTCGATTGTCTGTGATGTCGGAATTTTTAAGGATGTGGTTCATTTTTATGCAGTGAGTGCCGAAGTACCGATGTGTTGTCCAACTAAGCCATCCTGAAGAGTAGTAAAATTGCTTCTAAAACAACCACCCACGCGTTCTATCGGCTGCTTTCATTGAGGTCATTGCGCTTTTTAATTTCACGTTATGTTGACAATCCTCGTTATGGATCTTAAACGGATGGCTTAGACCCATCGTCAACGCACATTAGTCTGTTCAATAAGGTTCCAGTAACCGCGGATTCACGCGAAACTGTCCATCTTTGCAGGCCCTCCTATCTCACAGGCTTCATTGTGCCCCTACCACCTAGTCCCCAGAAATGTTCCAGGGATAGTTTGACAAGGATAATCAGTCAGTAAGGGTATACCCCAAAATATATTCCACCTGGAAAATGGCCAATGGTTTGATAGTGTCAGATACTTCAGTGGTGCACGCGAATATACCATCAGCGGGACGAAACTTCAGCTGGCTTTTTTTGTTGTTTGCCGTAGCATAGAGTGCTTTCATATTTAATCAGGGCTTACACATTTACCTAGACTTCCTCCAGCTTCTTCCTAAAAAGAGTTTTGCACTCTGGTTTCGCACTTGCTAGCTCACACCAGTCGTACGTGTTCTTGCCACGACAAGGATCTGAACCCCCGCTCATATGCCTGTTAGGTGACTGCGTTAAACGCTGCGACATTATGTGGCGTGCTGCTATGGACACTGATAACGTCAGTTGCACATTTACGTTTCCCGAGTTGCATACGAATCGTTCGAGGGGATTTGTTCAATTCTGCCTGTGAATAGACATCCGCATCCCTGAAACAATAAAATATTGTAAGAACATTTGTTACTTAAGGGAGGTAGACTTCTATTGTTCGAGCTCGCCGTATAATAATAATTATTATCATACATAGCCCTTAAGTGGCATATAGCATGTGGACGTTAATTGACGCCTTTCAGGTTCCTGCCTAATCATACCGTCGGATATCTGTCTAATCCATAGCTGTACTTTGCGATGGACTGTTCAAATCTGTTGCCTGTTTGTAAAGTCCAGTAGAATAGTTCTCATCCTAACATTCCGATCGCTCAATTAGACAACGTTGTTGTTGGCACTACTTTTCTCAACTGTCAAACTGCGTTACATTTATGCCATCGTATGCGACTGAAGTGAGTTTGAAAAATAGACCCATCTAGCAAAGTCTTGTTCTAGTATTACACTTATTTTTGTGTCTTTCTCAGGAGCGTTTTTCCGGGCACCAGGAGTTGGGTTAATTATGAAAACAAATTCGCTCCTCTTGTTTGCACAAACGGTGATTGTCTCTAACCAACTACATAGTTGGAAGTTGTTTACTGTCTGCTACATATTGCGTCTGTTTATTCGTAATCACTAACTAGGATTTTACGAATTGAAAACTGCAAATAGGATGTTGAAATGAGCCAGTGATTCCAGGTTAGTCGAATGAAGTCTTAACCTTGACCGTTTATTCCCAGCCAATCGCAATTAACTGGAGTTAATGATTATTGAAAGCGATAGACGTGTCTTTAGATAGATGACTCTTTTCGGTTGGCGTAAAGTAGCTGATAATCGAACGTCATCTCAACAATGCGTGCCAGTAACACAATGTAATGTGTGAGAAACGCTACGTGTGCATTCCTATCAACCCTTCGTATCGTGACAATTGAATAAGTATATTGTTTAATCCATTCGGACTAAATTGAGCCGATCACCGCCCTAGTATTTAGTTGTGTGCAGGTCATGTCTGTTCAATTTGTTTTGGTCTGTTGAAGCTATTTTTATGTTCGCATTTTTGTAGCTCAGCATGTTTGCTCTATCCATTTAACGTGCAGCGTGTGGCCTATGTACAACAATTATCGCGTCACTGCAGCCGTTGGTATTTTCATCTGAAGTGGATTTATTGGGTCGACGTGCTGTTCAATATTTTTGCAGTCTACAAACCACCGATCCTCAAGACTTTTTCCTCGTAAGTCCTGTATCCAACCTTGATAGGTATCGCATCGTTTTGGTTATTGGTTTTTACTCCCCTCTCAATAGTACAAACTTACTGCGATTAAGATCTCCAAAAGGAGTAATATTGACGACACGTAGGCTTCTAAACTGTTTCATAGTTTTGCGAAAGTTGTGTTTTTGTCATCTGGACACCATTATATTCGCATTCTGGTATGTTTTCCTCGCTTTGTCTGAGCACACCTCTTCTGCGCCGATCAGCTGGGTTTTCTCCTCATACCTGGGATACAGACTTTGATAACCTTAATTCTACATTTAGGTACGACAGTCAAAAGACTGATATACCACGATTTATGCCCGAGCAAATCTTGCGGTCTCTTCACTGATGTCTATTGAAGACGAATTAAGTGTGCAAAATTCCAAACCACAAAACAATCACAATAAAGTCCGAGATTAAATTCAGTTTCATTTGGTATCCACGCAGCATCAACATCACAAACAGTTCTTTCTGTGTGCACAAAATGGGATGGCAGTGTCTGATTACAATGGCACATCGTTGCAAATGTTTATTCCGAGTCGAGAACAAAATAAGAGGTGATTTGATGAGTCAGTCACATGTTGCGTCATTAGGTGATGGATGCTTGGTGATCGATGGTACTAGCTTTTTCCGCGTGTTGTCAAGCTGCCTGATTACACGACCGTTTGTTGAACCCACTTTGGTAAGGATTCGGCTACCCTGGTTCCAAGTCGGTCCTCAGCTCTTCATCATCATCATCATAACAGCCATGAGTCTGACCAAAAGGTACTGTGGCTCGGGCCGCCGTTCACCTCAACAGTGACGTAGAATATCCTAGAAGAAAAAGTTACTGAGGAGGCTGAGAATGATTGAGAGAAGGCTAACAGGGAGAATTAGAAAT
>JTDE01002382.1:37565-61475 GCA_014338405.1 Paragonimus skrjabini miyazakii
GTACACAAGCCCGACCACCTCGCCAAGATAGCAGTATCGGTCGAGGTCCTCAGCTCTACCAATACAAGATGTTCGGTACTCATTTGTGTTAATAGATTACGTTTGATTCGATGGACTGAGACGTCGGTTGCTTAACCGGGAGTATGGGTGTTCCTAACGTTCCTTTTACGACTGTTGCACACAATGTACCTTCGTTTGTGAGTATTTTAGCACGACTCACGTGTTCGAGAACTAAGGGGTCAGGTCTCAACGCCAGAAAGACGAGGGACCAGAAGCGACTCTGGGAACGGGCGTATACACTACGTGGGACGTGTCACCAAGGCGAATGACGATGCACTGCTTCCCAACGGGCGTGGATACACTTCGGCCATGCAAATTAGTTTCAGCGTTCGCTCTCCTGTGTTTTCACATACCTTGTAGTGAATTTCTTGCAATGAATGACTTTTGGTGCCAGGTATTTTTTGCGTTCACAGCACGGCTACTGGCTTCATGGTAAAGAACATGCGGGCAACAGCTGACTTTAAGCCTTGTCCAATTAATCGACACATTGTCTCCTTAGAATGACAGTTGTAAAACTACCGCCTTTTGGGAACTGTCGGTTTAGAATTATTTTGCACATTGCTAGTGTTGAGTTGTCTTATGAATCCTCTCAGATAACCATTGTTTACTAAAGTCTGTTCTGTTTGACGGAGTGCAACATCCAGGGTGTCACTGTACTTTTTTCCACACTGGTTTCTCCACTAGTCATAAGAATGTATCTTTCGTGTAAAAGCCTTTCGTTTTAGTGCAGTAGAATTACTCCATTGTATTTTCAGGCTGTTGAAGTGGCTTATGATTGGTCTAATGGACTCATATTTTGCGATCTTTTTGATTGCGACTGCACGCATTGGCTGCTGCGCTAAGACAGTGTCCGAGTGAACACTTGAGTTGTTAAGACCGTCATGTGGTCCAATCATTGGCTTGTGCTCTCTGCTCCCTCTGGGCTGGACTCTATACCCCGATTAGACCACATGACAGCCTTCACAACTAAAGTGTTCTCTCGGACATAGTCCTAGCACAGCAGCCAGTGCGTGCAGTCGCAATCAAAAAGGTCGCAAAATATGAGTCCATTAGACCAATCATAAGTCACTTCCACAGCCTGAAAACACAATGGAGTAATTCTACTGCACTAAAACGAAAGGCTTTTACACGAAAGACACATTCTTATGCCTAAAAGAGAAACCAGTATGGAAAAAGGTATAGCACAAAGCCACCTTGCTCGGTCAAACAGTGTACGCACCAATCCTCTTTTTTGAGCTGCTGAAGCGAAACTGTCAAAGTGTAAGAAGTGACTGGTCCACGTATTCTTTCGATAGACAACACGATGAATAGATCCATCCATTCTCCTAACTGTGTTGATACCCAGAAGCATCAGTCGGTCATTAATCTCACTTTCCAAAGTGTAGCGAATGTTTGGATGTAAACAGTCCATTTAATCTATTAAATCTGTTGCCGTCATCTAATCGTCTGTGACTAAATATATATCATCAACATATCTTCTGTAGAGAACGAAACTGTCCAGTTTGGTTGCCATTTGCTCTTCCAGTTTGATCACAAAGATATCGGCCAAAACTGGATCAAGTGGACTGCCCATCGCGATTCCATCAATCTGACGATAAGCCTTGCCTTGACAGTTAAAGCTTATGTTAGATGTACACAGCAAAATTAGACGTTCTAGTTTACTTTCTGAGATTTGAATTTGTGTAAGGTAGTAAAAAGCTATTGGTTTCTTCCAGCGGCACGTTTGTAAACACCGATTCGATCTCCACTGAAGCCATATGCTTGCTAGACATGTCAAGATTTTTTGATGGCGCAGTTAATTGGAAACAGTCCTTTATGTAGCACTTTGCCATACGATCTCGTACTGGTTTCGGTAATCCCGTCAGTTATTTAGTCTTTGAAGCAGTGGTTCTCCGATATAAATTTGAAAAAGGCCAACAGTATAGCATAAGATGTCTTGTGCATGGACATCTCGGTCGCATCTCATCTGTTATTACAGCGAAATTAGTACAATCGATATATAGCAAGCAGGCATGGCAACAATGGTGAAGAATGCGGGCGTGATAAGCGAAGTCAGAATGATCGAGACTCAAGAACATAGCATGCGGATGACGAAACATGAGGCTGATAAAGACGGTTATGTTACACTGTCAAATGGTCATGGGCAGTTAAGTGAGGGGTAGAGGGAATGTTAATAAGTACTTTTAAACTGGACTAGAAACAAAACTGTTAGACAGATACGTGGTAAAAAGGAAAATAAAACCTCCAGAACAATGGGAAGTTTTGGGAATGGGGTAAAATTACCAAGGGAGGGATAAATTGATAACCATTTGTTTCTGGACACATAGCACCGGGTTGGTTCGATGAATGGCAATAGCCTCCGCAAATCGTAGACTTTGCTTCGTTCCAGGGCGATATATGATATGAAATGCAGTAACACCACAGACTCGACGACCCGTCTCGTATAGGTGTTTCGTGATTGCACTACGAGCGATGCCAGTTCCGGTGATACATAGCTATTTTGGTCAATGTATGATTTGAAGGGTTGGACGTGGTCAATATTGATCCTAACTGACTTTCAGATTTACTCGTTTCAACGAGTCCTTACATCTGAGGACTTTGACTTTCACATGGTTTGGGGTCTGAACGCGGTTGACATCGATATAATTAACTTCCAGCAACAGTCATAATTGTTTGTTAACTCATCTTTCCAAGTCCGTTTGGTTATCCTGGTAATCCGCGTGAAGCTCATGCCCGGTTGAGAAGCTTGACTAACTGAGAAAGTTAACGCAGTGTGAGGACTTTTAGCCCCAGGAACACTGTAATGTTCTTCAAGTTAATGTGTGTCACTGGCCCGAAACATTCTCCCTCCATTAAAAATATGAAGGAAACAGATGAGGTCCCTATCCACAGTAGGTCAAGAAAGTCTCGTCATTGGATGGATCACTTTAAGATGGCTTAGCTCGCCTTCTGCTTCTGTCTTGTTACTACTGTTTTATCCTGATCCGCAGACTCGCATCATCATCATAGCAGTCGTGAGCCTGACTAGAGGGTACTATGGCTCGGGCCGCCGCTCACCTCAACAGTGACGTGGAATATCCTAGAAGAAAACGCTACTAAGAAGTTTGAAAATTATTAGAAGAATACTAAGCGGAAGAACTATAAATGACATGGATACAAATACGCCATTGACTGCGACACACTGCCATCTCGGATAACGTCTCTAACCAGCGCTTTGAGTGATCACGAGGACCCCATCCAGGCAGGCGACACCTACCCACTTGGCTCAATGGACCAGGGTCTTCATATCTCGTGACCACAGACTCGTATGCACCTACGCGAACTGAAGTGTGTGATTACATCTCGGCTGTCCACCTTTTTGTGGCCGTTGACTCTGACGACCTCATACTGACACTGTTTAAGGAGAAAGGTATGTACTAGTCGAGGCTTTAACCCAGTTATCTCAAAAAGTGTGAACGGCTGGGATCGTCATTTGATACTAGTTCCGTTGTACAGAAATGGACTCAGACTTGTGGAAATCGTAAGACATCAAATTGATCATAATTGTAACTTTGACTTTGACATGTATCTTACTTCGTAGACTCACTATAGCACAGGCAGCTGACACTAAGGTTGAACAAACAGTTTTTCTTCCTGGATAGGGATAGGTAAATCCGATTTCCAGCGTTTGTCACGCTCTGTAACAGCATTATGCGACCGCTGACAAACAGTTGTTGCTCTTCTCGACTGCCAATCTGTATTCGAATCAGTAGGTCGATGTGCTATTTTATGGTCGCTCAAGTGCACTAGTTTACCAAATAAGAACTTGGGAATACTGCCAACACTATATTCACACACTTCAAGCCAGACTAGAGTCTGCTGACAGCTGTCTGAATGACTGGGCCTCAAGAACTTAGTACTCTAAGGATATTCACCGTTTTTTCTTCTGTTGTTTAAGACGAATTAGTGAAAGGTTGTTTATGACGCTCATACACTGCCATCGTCAACTTCTTGCTTTTTGGATTAGTAACTAATTTCGACCATGTGAGTAATAAGTTGTCAGTGTTTGATTGTTTTTAAACAGCACATATAACATCAGAAATTATCTCCCATTCCGGCACATATTTCGGAATGCACTGTGTAACTACGCTAAGGCATTCTTTACTGGACTAGGTCACTTCTGACAACAAGGAGATGTATTTTCGAAATTCACCGAACATGCATTTAGTGCGTTTCGAAAGTCGTTTGCGCTTGTGAAAAACCTAGACTTGGGACGTAACATGAACGTTACTTCGCACACCGCAGACATGCAGGCCGTCACACAGTAATGTGGATTTCGGCCATATCTGACGTCTTATCTTGTGTCACAACTAATCGTTCCATCAGTCAATCAGTGTCGTCACCGCAACTGAAGTGCACGGTCTGCTATATTTTATACGGGCACTGCTTCGAAAGCCATGCAAAAAACGCAACGTACAGGTCGACTGAGGAGGTAAGGTAACCCACCAGCTGTGAAGCTTGTCTTCTCACGGTGGAAGACGTGAACCCTGTTCAGAAGTTCGAGTACCCATGTCTGTGTTCAGTGGTTTACATCACTGAGGTTAGGAAGTCCATATTTTGTAATGCTGGTCACGTGAGTACATTCTCTTAGGAAACATGAACTAACGTAGTTGGGCAGTTTGTTAGGGCTACCAACTAATCATTTACCGCACCAACACTTTGTCATTGTTGCTGCCCTCTAGCTTACAATTCGAGGTGGACAACTGGTAGCTTAATGTGGAGAAATGAATGTAGTTATCAATATGTTAGCCAGTTTAGATCGGATTTATCTCCTGATCTAGAACTGTCGTGTATTACGGAGCCTGGGGTTGGAGTCGCTAAGTAAGATGGTAGCTAACCGCATTCAGTGGCATGTATGTTACAATTGTTTCTGTGATGGATTGTCATTAGGGCAATGCGGTAAAATCTGAAATTAGGTGGGCGCCACCCTAATTTCACTTTCAGCTCAGTTGTTTTCATGGTGCAAGCACTTTAATGCTGAATGTTCTCACTGTGGTATAGGGTATGTGTTGAGTTCCATTTCTTTTGTGTATATTTAAAAGACGGCTTCCTTTTCTGTGGTTGTATGGCAGTTATATATCACTGGTGGCATTATTGGTGATGATAATTAATGCTACTTCGAATTTTATGTCACCTAGCAAAATTGATTTATTTTTTATCTCATTGTCAATTTTGTTAGCTGCATTTATTTTGTGGACCCATATTCTCAGGTTCACTGTCAGTCAGGTTGTTATCTGCAAATGGTTAAGTGTGGTCATTCACTTGTTAGTGTTACTTCTGTGATTGATTGGATAACATTTGGAATTTTGATCAGAACTTAGTTGATTGTTGCCCTTCAGCTTTTCTGCATCTGACGTTTGTTCTAAGCTTTACCGTTGAAATCGTTCGGCCTATTTTTCGCTCTGTTAATCATACTCATATTAAATAACTCAAAAATTATTCACATAGCAAGTGGTACACGACAGTGGTTTTATCGACCAGGTTGTTGCATATAGATTTGGTGTGCTTCGCTTTGATTGATTTTCTAACATTGGTCGCGGTGCAACCATGGTTATCCTGAGAGATGGAATAACTGCCGAAGTAAATGACACTTTCTCTGTATTCGTAAAATTGGTCCGCCTGTTAGAGCCACGTTTTTGTAACTGCTGTAATGCTTTTGTATTACTTTCTTTTTAACTGTCTTAAGCAGCTTGTTTGGGAAGATTCTCAGTAAGGTTGTTTTCTAGGTCTTCGGTTTCGTGTGTGGACGGATTGAAATAACGTACACAATGTACTGGAGCGACTTTTTCGCATTGGTCTCGTGGTTCAAGGTTAACCCGTTTTCTGTTCTCCACCAAAAATCGATATAGGCAGATATCTATGTCGAAACCTTTCACATGTACAGTTGTACCTAGAGTTGGTGGTAAATCAGCGTAGCGGAAGAGAAACAACGGGCAGATAGAATCGATTTATGTTTCACTTCTGACTGCTTGTTTCATGCATACTCAAACAACCTAGCTGCTCCGCCATCCACTTCAAATTAGAATTCAAGATGGCTGAGTGGCAACGGTGCTGACAGTCAGCCTTGGTATGACTGTTAGTTTGGACCCCGTTATTTTGTATGTTCTTAGCTTTACAGTGTCCAGATCATATGTACTACAACATTTTGAGCGGTAGTCACTGTCTTATAGTGCATAACCTGAATCGCCGCGAACTTTGCAATGTGCCATCGAAATCTTTTGTTCGACTCTCTGTTAGCCTTCGGGTTATTATCTTTGCACATAGAGAATGGATAGTACTCGTTATCGTGTTTCTACTGCTTTCACTCAGGTAGTGTCTTACGATTATGCAGGTTTTTCTTTCTTTTATCTTCACGTCAGATTGTATGTACTGACGTGCCATTTCTGTTTACCTGCTTACTCGCTAGCGCTTTTTGTCCAATTGATCAGACAGGTGCATTCTCTAGTTTTTTCAGTTTAACGTCACAATACGTTAAAGTGACATCCAGACCATATCATTTCTATCTCTCACTGGTATTTTTAGTGCAAGGTGATCGTGTACAACTTCGTCAAGCTGGCGTTGAACGAATTCTATCATCTGGATCAGCGAGAAGTTTGTGAGGTAGGAAATTGTCAGCCGTGTTCGTTTTACATCCACTGCCTTATCGCTTCGAGTAAGATTGTCTTGGTTTCTTATCGTCACGCTTGGCAAATGGTCATGAACGTATCTGCCCATATCCACTTTTCTTGCTTTACTAACGCACCTAGTTTTGTTTTCTTTTTGATGTACAAATCTGGTGGACTCTCTCTAAGTGTTGTGCAGTTGTCTCCCTCGGATGCTATGCAATCACGACATTAAAATATCACAGTATATGAGTTACTCTGAAAAGTCAACGAGTTTGATGCAGGTTGCTGCTCTTTTCTTGGTTTGGTAATGTATAAACGGAGTAAGACAACGTCTAACAATCGGAACGAAGTAATCATCTTGATTTCAAACGATAATAATAGTCTTACTAATACACGCACGTAACCACGCTGTAAAAAGGACAAAGTTACAACATGACTTTTCATTGAACTGTTGGTATCTCAAATGCTAGAATTTTACTTCGGGATAACTGAATTTCAGGTTTTCATTACTTAGATTTCCGCCTCAAATTTAACACTGCGCACTTGTGTTTGTTCTGTCGTGAAGTGGACCGTAGGTGCGGTTTGTAAGCCTTTATAATGTATTTCCGACGTATTGTTGTGTAAAGGAAGAAAATCTTTTAGCAGTCAATTATATGTTCGGCGTGCCCATTTTGCTCTAACTCCGGGATGGCTAAAATTCTAACTTAAGATGAAACCTCTTCAGAGGCGGATTACGGTATACGGTTCTTAACAGAATAGGCGGACAAACTCATAGTAGTTTATTGAACGCTCTTTGTTCATAACTGATCTCATTGCATCTTAACAAGTACATATTGCAGAAATGAAAGTTACAAGATATTGTCATTTACGGAGAATGTCCTGTCCAGATACTGGAAAATCCACGGACACTACCAAGGTAGTGTTAATTTAATAGACAGTTCTTTTTGCACACACAATGACGGTTTCAATCGTTTGATAGCAATTGCCCCGACATAGTGGAGTAGGCGTTTATTTCGGTACGTGAAGATGACTGAAAATGCCGACAGATTGCCAATCTCGTGATTTGTCTCGAGCACATGACAGGCAATGGATGAAGCCGATGTCTTTTGTGAATGATCTTACACAATTTCCAACGGGGTGGCTGACGCGGTTGCACACTTAGGCAAATGCTCTGCCATCCTGACTTGCAGCTGCCTCTCCGTCACTTCTGTGTAGGTGGAACTACACCTACACAAATATTGATACACGCATTGCGAGAGAAGAAGGAGAGGTTAGCGGTCCTCGATGGCGGGCGTTGGTTCTCTAATGGTGTCAAAACTGAGAACTACTTTAGCCGCGTAGAAAACTCGTCCAACAGTGGAAATCAATCTACCTTTCAAGAGCAAACAGGCATCGTTACCCTTGGAAGGAAGTCGCATGAATGCAGCTTTCAGTTCAGCTAAACGGACGGGTTGGCTGTTGATCAGTGGTTTGCTAAGTCGTCTTGTAAACCACTGTGGGTAACCGTTTACTCTTAATGATTCTTCAAGATGATGATACTCTTCGTGGATTGTATCAACTGTGCAAATTTTCCTAGCTCGATCGAATAAAGTCCTTACCAAACCTCGTTTGTGTTAAACTAGGACAAAATTATCATAGCGCAAGTACTGTCCTGTCCAAGTAGACTTTTCGTAGACCGGGCGTCTCACGGTGCCGTCAGCTCTGCGTTGGATCAATACATCCAAAAACGGCGGACTGTGATCCTTTTCTAACTCCATCGTAAATCGTAGGTTCGCGTGACTACAATTCAATTCTTTCATTAACGTATCGTCCTGTCGTTTGCTGTTGGCGATAATGATAATGTCGTTTACATACCTTCGATCAATTGCGCTCGCCGCGATATGCTGGTCCACTTTGTTTTCTATATGGGTAACGAAAATGCCCACGAGGATTGGACCTAGAAGACTTCCCATAGCCACTCCATCGATCTGTGTGAAGCTTATCTGCGAAAATTGAAAGTGAACATCCGTTGTACACAGCTACAGTAGATGTTCTAATTCAGACTACGAGATAGGAAGCAATATTCTATTAGGGATTATGTAATCACATAAAAATTGCACAGTTTCATCTACAGGCACATTGGTGAACAGTGATTCCATCTCCCGCAATTCCATCAGTTTCCCGCTGATGTTAACTTTTGATAACGCGTCAATGAGTTCGAATCTGAAAGCATAGTTGACTAGCGACCGTTTAACTGGTTCAAACAGTCTAACAAGTCTCGGGTAAACATTACGTTCAATGCACTCTCTCAGAATTTCGATCAAAACATTCGTCTCCGCAAGTCTGGTGCTGAAGCTAATATATCCGTTAAGCTTCTCGATGACCAATAGGTCCTTGGATCGATCAAAGATGATGAGATTCCGAACGTTGACCGTTGCCGAGGCCATTAGTATCCGATTACGCAGCCCTGACCTCTGTGCTCAGAAGAAGTTCGTGCGGACACTTAATCTCCCCTGGCCCACAGTCAGTGAAGCTCACGATTTGGAACAGTGATTGCGTAACTGATAACAAACACGCTGCCCACAACCTCTGTTGCCCATTTTTCTGATTCACCCCAGCTACTGTTTTCATATTTATTGTGTTGTAATTAGCCTGATGATCAAACACAGAAAACAAGTCTTGTTCGTTACCTTGTCGTTCTCATTACTTCATTGGATATTTTCGAAAGCAATGAGATCATTTCGAACAGTGATCTTGTAATATGCCACTGCTGGGTCGTTTTTTCAAGTTCATCTGAGGGAAAGCTTCTTTCGGAATAGGCGGAGTAACTTCTGAAACCAGACGTGCATTATGATCAACGTGTTTTTGGCATATACTTCTATGTATAGTTCTTTAGAGTTTGTGTCAGTTAATTATCGATTTAAGACTTCTCTGTGTACAATACCAGGAAGTAAGTTTCGGATCACATTAGCTTGATCGTTGATAGATTTCCATTTTAACTGTTAATCTTGAGGTTGATGTAGGAGCAAAGGTTGACTTGGCGAATCGTATCTACTCTGATTATTCATGTTCGGACTAATTGCATAGCAATTTTATCATTATCGTTGTAAAGCTACCGAAATCAAAGGTAGTTTTTCACTTACTTATGTCAACCTACTTTGAATAGTGAATGTTGAACTAGACTTCGAGTGTTATCAAGTTGGTAACCTCTGGACCGTGAGCAAATTTCCTTTAATCGCAACGGAATTACGTTCGCTTGTGTGGTGACAAGAAAAGGAAATTTAGCTCCTTTGGTTTGATTACTGGCAATCAGTAATGGGATTGGAGAGCGAGTTCAAGTGAATCTCGGTGCCTGAGTCAAAGCGGGGCACTATAAGTTTAGCTAACGACTGACCTTCATAGCCTAACGTTGTACAAACCAACTTCTTTTCAACATATAAGGGTTTGGCTTTCGATCAGATCCATGTGTTTGTCAATAAATTTTACAGTGTAGGTATTCTCTTCGACCATCCGCCGTAAAGTTGTCATTTCACTTCTAATCATGTCGTCGGTACACATCTTCATGCCTGTTTGAGTCGAACTTCAAACGAGCACCTTTAGAAGTGAAACGATGGTTGTGTAAAAGTAAGAGTGTAAGAAAGTCAACCAGGAGGGATTTCTGATGCACTCAGTTGATTATTTGGATTCTCGGACCTAGCTTCCATGCTCTGACTGTAATCGTTTTGAGGCCAGTGTTTTATCGTAACCTGTACGAGATGTTTCATAACTTATGAAGCATATGTAGACATCGCGACAAAATTTCAATACCATCTCATTTATTGACATCCGTTAGCAGTCTTCTTCTTGCAACAATCGAACGAATACTGTCAGAAGGCTGTTGGCTGACATTTGTTTGCTTGGATTTTATGAAAGGGAATTCTGAACAAATTTTTGTTGCGGTATAACTATACAAGCACCCTGGATTGCTTCACGTTTGTGCTCTGGCCTAATGTTAGCTAGTTACAATAATGCCAGTTATTTGAATATTCGGATGCATCCATAAGTGTGTTTGAGAATTCCAATGGGCTTAGTGTTTATTTTCTTCCCTGATCTATTCTGCTACTTTGTTTTGGTAGTCAAGCTAGCGCGCTGTGTCGATTCGGAAGACCCCACCGACTAAGTTTTCAGCTCTTTCATCTACAACTATTCTAGACAGACCAAATGGGAGCAGCCAAGCGAAAGACGGTTACATTCAGGGTTGATTGTTGCATTACTGACCACGTAGTACGAGAATACAGCGGAACTATTTTTATTGTTGCGGCACTGTTGTCTTCCACGTAAGGAAGAAGGGAGTTACACAATCTGTCTTTAGACAAAAAGCACTGTGGTCATCCATCGGTTGGCCGTGACCACTGGCGTAGTATCCAGTACTGTCGGAAAGCTTACGATACTCCTCGAAAGGTTGATGTAACTTTCATTGTATCTGCTGCACACAGCAGTTATTGGAGTCTGACATCTGTGTCTTATTCACTGCGCCCTCAGGCTGGGCTAACCTCTCACCGTCATGTGAATTAAACTTCTGAGTGGTCGGCTCCGAGTCGGATTCCCCAAACCAATCCCCTTCTGCGGCATGAACGATCCTGAAGCATGTAAACTTATCACTGTTCTGACACCGTTGCACATGATGGCCGTCTTACCTTGAACTAGGATAAACTGGGCGATATGTTCGATTTGTAGACCCGGCATTCTGACAATAACGGCCCGTTTTGTATACATTTTGCGCTTTCGAGACTAGGATGTCCCTGACGCTATCTTTCTTGTTGCAGATAGGCCTATCAGGACTGTCGTTTTTTTCATCTACTTGGGTAATGTCACCTCATCCCTATGTTGACGGGGTGTCCATGAAGATGAAAACGCGCAGTGTGTTTGTTGTGTTGGTTGATGTTGTTTCAATATCAGGAATCACTTTACCTTAAAGAATTCATTTGAATCTGTAAGATGTTCACTCCCATTGAGTTTTGAGTCCTCCAGTTGAGATTTTTATACATTTCCAAATTTCGCATGTGGTGCAGTGTGATCGATGAACTCTAGATTGATTGCCGTATATGTTGCGCTGGTCAGTTGTTGGGGCTTACCTTGGTGTGGGTTACATTCAAAGTGCTGTTTAGGAGCCTCATCACGTTGCTACCGGTTTAGCTTAGAGGGCCTTGTGCAACTTTCATCTTGCCTAATCCGTATGATTACTTTTGTGATCTTGAAATGTTCCACTTGTTTTCCAGACTACTTACAAGTAGACTAGAAAAAAGCTTTATTTATTCCCAATAGATATTCATGTTCTTTTCCCACCTCTTCGAATACCTCAGTATTATCGAGCATTCCACTGTTATTTCAAACACTGAGTTCCCTTGATCCAGTTCACCAGTAACGATAGAAGACATACGTCGCGAAATGTTAACGTTTCGTTTACTCCCTTCAGTCACAAACATAAAACATTGGAATATATAGGACATGCGGATAGCAACAACAATAGAAACAATCAACGATTGGGTTTGCACAAAACAAGGACTGTTATGAGTTCCAGGGCAGACAAACTGCATGAGTCAACAGTTTATGCGCACACTGGATCGGACGGCGAGCACTGGTTAACATAGCTTCGGAGAAGGCAAGCAACTTCGGATTCCGATTACGCAGCAACACTTAAAACGAATTGGCGTGGTCAACAACGTGACCTGTTTCCATGATGTGCTTTGCTATGAATGAGGTCGGATTTCGTCTCACTCGCTCTGTTGCCATTGCCTGTTGCGTCATGGCGTGCACCAACCACTCAGGCATATGTACAGCCATTCTTTGTCGTAGGCACCGATCTGTTCTGCCGATATAGACGTCACCGCAACTGCGAGTGAACTGATAGATTTCATGTGAGACAGAACATCTCGGTAGGACACGATTGTGAATAAGCTGAGCGACACTCCTAGTTGTGAGTAGCAACCGCAATTCAGCCGCCGGTATGTAAGACTTAGAACAGACTGTAATTTTTGACTTATATCAGTTGTGATATGATCGCCTTTGGAAGGACGGTCCACTGTTAGTTTTTTTCTATCCTACCATGTAGCTTTATCTTACAGAAACTTCTCTCCAAAGTCCGCATACATGATGTTCAAACGTGTCCCCTTTTTAACGAACGACCCACTGGGAATCTTCTTCCAAATGGTCTCCCGTAGGTATTCGTATTTTTACCAAAGGTTTGTAATTCAAACACCCTCATTCAACATATTGTCTTAAGTATGGACAAAAGTTTCTAAAAACAAAAAGGCATCATGGGATTTGGATGTTTAACGTAGTGTCTCTGGTTTTCTAACCGTTCGTCACTGTGAGTACGAACTATTAGACGATTCTCATTTCCTTTCTTTGCGGTTCTATAGTGTATTAAGGATTTCCTTTGCTTTACGTGCGCATCGCGAACGACATAGTAAGATTCCCTTATTCTGCAGGCGTTCGAGCATATGCGTACTCCCTTCGCCCTGATCGACAGACGATTAAAGGATGACTGGTTAACCAGACTGTCCAGTAGGTCGGGCGAGGTTTGATATGAGTCGCTTGTGACAACGAATCAGAAATATACCGGTAAAGAATGTCTGGCAGACAACATTTTAGGGTCTACACCGGCAATGTTAGCGTCACAATGGTTAGGGTGCATCGGTTCGTGCGCTCATTCTAAGACCTTCAACCCATGAAGCGATCAGCGTCGGCGTTTGTGTTCAGACAAATCTTCGATGAACATGCGAAAACAACGAAGAAAATCGTGAAGCCTGGCTCAGTAGGCAGGTTGGGTAAGCGTTAAATGCTTAACGGCTACAAGGACGCCGGGTTCCGCAGAATTGGGTGTACTGCGAATGTAATATACCGCATGTAACACTGTTTCATTCTCGATAGTACGTGGGTATTTGACCGTCACATTATGTATGATGAGCTCTCGATTGAGACAGAGTGGAACTGGTGTTGTTCAGTGAATCTTATCGCAGTTTAATTGACATGAGGCCCATGCAAGATAACGGGAAACAATTACACCTTCAAAGACATCCGAATCAGCAATGATTGTGTAAGTTACTTAGTCGCTACTGCATATAACTTATAATGAGTAATAAATATTGATCTAACAAGGTTATAAGATAAGGTTTTATGCAGTACTGATTCGTAAAAAATGCTATTTACTTGGTGACACTACAGAGCCCTAAGAAGCTTAAACGAGTTGGCGTTCGTTTGCGAATCGCCAACACAAGACTACTACTCACCAGCAAAAGTGGTTTGGCGTTCAGGTGTGCAAATTCATTTATGTCTAATGTGAGGTTAGTGACGCAACGATCAATTCGGTTGCATCCTGAAAGCGTTACTGGAATTTAAGTTTCGGTTGTTACGAGATGTGCAATACCGTTGAGTCTAAACAGTGGTGAAATTCGAATGAAGTGTTTTTTTGGAGTGGGGCTGCCGAAAAATCTATCTGGGTGTGAAAGCTACGATCAAACGTGAGTGGTGTTTGGTTTATTGAAAACAGCTAACACTGTTCGATTGCTCCATAGATGGGTGAAGAATGTGGGTCAACGTGGTAGGGAGATGGTCACGTAGTAATAATAAGTGAACAATGATAATAGCGAATTGAGTGACCCCAAGCTACTTTTGTGTGTAACGAAAGGCTTTCACTTACGCTACATATGAATGTGATTTGGATGAGGTAGCTTGGCTAATCATCACATCTCAGTGGGGCATTGCTTCTCGCAGAGTTGGATACCATGTCCTTCGCTCTTTTTTTCTGTCGAATATTTCGATGCATTGCCTCACAACGCGCTATGTGTACAACCCTACAGCTTGCAAGCAGCTGTGTTATCCCCAGTTAAACCTACCTTCAACCCGCAGTAGTCTTTTAGGGATAACACCTGGTCGCTTACTACATTGACCCCCTGTCTGTTGTTACTTAACCAAACGGTTTTCGCTTTTGATCTTCATCTATAGCACCTCACGTTTTGCCCTGAAGAACCGCTGCCTGTACAGAAAAATGAGGAGCTTCTATCCAGGTCTGTCGTCCCCACGGGTGAGTGCAGCTCTTGGTTCGTATATACATATATTATGCTGACGGA
This sequence comes from Paragonimus skrjabini miyazakii, assembly GCA_014338405.1. NCBI lineage: Eukaryota > Metazoa > Platyhelminthes > Trematoda > Plagiorchiida > Troglotrematidae > Paragonimus > Paragonimus skrjabini miyazakii. The sequence goes on from JTDE01002382.1 coordinate 52,360, forward strand.
GTCGCACTGTGTATATATTGCGAATCATGGAATAACATCTCATGTGGCAAAAGGACGAAGTATTAAAAAAATTAGGTGTTTATGAACATTTCATATAACAACCTGGATAATGTTCGTATGGGTTTTGTGTTTTTTCCGTTTTGTATTTTTCAAACTAACAGTGGTGGGTAATGAAGATTATGACAACGCACATAACAGTATTTTCTAAACCAATCTCTGCTTTCGATAATTCTGTTCGTCATCTGGCCAACAGTACTCCAAATCTTTTGAACCCATGCTTGAAATTTTCTCGCATCTCCACGATAAGCCACAGGCTGTCAACTATACTTTGTACCTGACCTTCATCGGCGAGTTCAAACACTGCTTAACGTATTAGCTGTTCGACAGTCATGTTCAAAATATGTTCAGCATACACTGGCCTGTAGAAGCAAGCTGGCCATGTTTCGATAGTCACGCTGACTTCGTCTGTTGCATGTTGTGCATTCAAACCCCAGGAGATTCACAGGAAGGTTACAGTCAGGAAAAAAATGAAAATCTTTGCGTGCATCCAATTAAGTGTTGAGCCGTTTAGTAAAACGACGGATGGTACGCTGGTTCAGGTTTGGACCTAAAGGCTGCTTTTGATCCAGTTGCTCGTAGCGTCTTCTGGAACTGCCTTCTTCGGAAGGGGCTACCAGAAAATACGTGAATCTGTTGAGATCACAGTATGCTCACTCTGCAGGCAGGGTGAGAGTTTATGGAAAGCTGTTTCGGGCGTTCATCACTTCTAGTAGTGTTCGTCAAGGATGTCCGATTTCCCCCCTCTTGCTTAATTTTGTCCTGGACGGTATTCTGGAGAGTGCGCTTGGGGAGTCCAGTGAACTTGAGCTTCTTTCGGGCGTCAGGTTGACCGATCTGGAGTATGCGGACGATATTGTCTTACTTAGCCTCTCAGCTAAAGACATGCAGACCATGCTGAACAAGATGAGTGACAAGCCTGGTTTGTATGGAATGCGCTTTGCACCTTCAAAGTGCAAAATGCTGCTTCAAGACTGGAATGTTTCCACTCCTACTTTCTTTATTGCAGGTAGTCCGCTTGAGACTTGGGACAGTTTTACATACTTAGATAGCACTATCTCATTTGCTTGTAATAGTTCTGATGAGATATCAACGAGCATAGCAAAGACACGAGTTGCCTTCGCTAGCCTGCGTCATCTGTGGCATCGAAAAGACGTTCGGGTGTTGCTAAAGAAAGGGTATATAATGCTTGTGTACGTTTTGAACGTGGCTTTTTCGTAACGAAGATGTCAACCCACTTGTGTTTGGCTATCACTCTCTCCGCCAGTTAGTTCACATTAAGTGAACTGATCGCGTGAACAATACGGCCGTTTGCCGGTGTGTATTTCGGAAAGCTCGGGATTGGTGATCGCTTGGTCAACTAATCACGTTACACAGCTTGCGATAGTTGGGTCACGTACTCCGTATACCATCTGATCGTTTACCGTACCGGACATTATATAATGAGATCACCGACAGTTGCGTCACAACCAGACTGAACTTTGAGGCGGTGTGACGACTTGCGCATCTCAATGACCTGTTGGGCTAAACTGGACGGTGTGGCCACCACACCGATAGAGTCACTCATACCAGGTAGGCTAATAGGTAAAGGTCTGACAAACCAGTCTCCTGGTCCTCCAGGTTAGGGGTTGGAAGAAGGTTGGCATCTTTTTCCGAAAAATTTACCAGTTCTGATACACTGCCACCCACCCGCTGCCTTGCAGTATAGGTTTTTTAGCCAAAGGCTTTGGTTGAGAACCCTAATCGTTCTCCTGTCTAGGTCTGTGCACCGTGGCAGTATCTCAGCCCACACACAACCATGAATAGTCACAACACAAGTAATTCCATACTTCATCGGCCGTCTCGCAGTATAAACCGGGTCGCCCTATCCGCTGCGTACAACAGGGTGGATAGACAAAAACATGCTACTGCTAACCCCTCCCCCACCGTCCTATCAAATTTAGTTCTCACGCCCCTCCCAACTTCCATTTCTGATAGTAACTCCACAGATCCCACAACATTGAGCCGGTAAGTTCCGTCTCTTGTCATTTGGCTTCATGCCTCCCTCGTCCCTTGCTTAGACCCAGAATGCGAATTAATATAGGTGCCTTGCATGTCGATGTCTGCTGTATCTCAGAGACTCGAATCCAGGACAATAGTCAGCGTATGGAACTAACAGCATCCGGATTGTCTACCCGATACTGGTTATAAACTTCGGGTGACTCCATTGCCGCCGTTACAGGTTAGGTTGGAGTAAGTGTAGTTCTTAGCACGACTGCCGCATTGATAGATTGGATTCCTGTTAACAGTAGACTTTGTACCGTCCGCTTGGCAGATTCTGTTAAGGCCAGCTCTAGACGCAGGATCTTCGGAAATTTTTCTACTGTCCGCTTATGTTTCAGCTGACCGTAGTGACACCGGCGTCAAAGACGCGTTTCATTCGGATCTAGCCTCTCTCCTTCGGTCGACACGTGGCTCTGATATAGTCGTTCTGGCCGGAGAAATGAATGCTCAGGTCGGCCGCCTTGGTGAGGCCGAATCTCGTTTAGGTGGCAAGTTTGGGATAGCGTCACATCGGTCAGATAATGGTGGGCGATTGTTGCAGCTGTGCGCTGAGCATAAGCTATTTTTAGCCAGCACTTGTTTTAGGCATCGTTCACGTCATTGCTATACTTGGCGCCCGCCTGATCTCAGATAGACCACATAGCTGGTAGTTACAGGTGGCATGGTTGCATTCAAGACTGTCGTTCTTATTGGAGCACGTACTTGGACTCAGATAATGCATTGGTATGTTGTCGGTTTGTTCTTACTTTTGCCGGACAATGACTTCACCGACAGCAACGACTGGCTGTTGAGAAACTGGCTTTATCATCGGTAAAGCATAGGTACCAAGTCAGCTTTGAAAACTGCCTTAGTGATACTCACTTCGGAGACCCTACTAGCTGCTGGACACAAATCTCACAAGCTATTCAGAAGGCAGGTACCGTAGCATGCGGCACAGGTAGGTGTGCGTAAGTTTAACAACCATTGGATCTCAAAGATATCCTTGGAGTTGTTAGAAGCCAGACGGAAGATTCCTCCTGGTAGTTCACATAATAAGTCTAGGAGAGATAACCGTAGGAAGCTGAAACACACTCTATAAGCTGATCGTGACGCTTGATTAGTGGAACACCGGCAAACTCTTTAAGCTGATCCGTGCTACTAGTCGCAGGCGACCGTCTGTCAGTGAAGCTATCAGCGAGGCAGGTTGCGCACGAATCTATAAGAAGTCCAGAAGGTTAGAGCGTTGAGTGGAACACTTTGAGTGTCAATTTAACTGGCCTCCTGCTTCCATTGTGTTACCGCCACAAACTTGTGACGTAGAACCATGGTCAGTAGATTTGGAACCACCCACTGAGACTGAGGTTCGCAATTGCATCTCGGCTGTCAAACGTAATAGGGTTGCTGGTCCAGATAACAACGTGCCGGCAATTTTTAAGGAAGGTGGAAAGATGTTAATTGAGGCCTTGTCTCAGCTGTTTCAACTTGTGTTGATGACGGAGACCATCCCTCCGTGCTGGAGTCACGCGATAATAGTTCCTATATTCAAGAAAGGTATCAGGAGCTTTTGCGAAAACCATAGGGGAATTAGTTTGACCCCAGTCATTTCTAGGGTTCTGGCATCCATTATACGTCGTCGACTAACTGCAGTTCGGGAGTTAAACATTAGAGAAGAACAGGCAGGGTTTCGTCCTGGCCGGGGATGTATAGATCACACTTTTAACCTTCGTCAAATTCTGGAGCAGCGTCATATGTATTGTCGGCCATAATCGCCGTATTCCTCTACCTCGAAGGTGCGTTCGATTCGGTGGATCGATCTACACTTTTAGAGTCGCTTAAACGCAGGGGTGTACCTACTACGTATGCGAACATACTGTCGGCGCCTTATTCCCATACTTCTGCTTAGGTTAGGGTTTATGGTGAGCTGTCTGACAGTTTCAGCACCAGGAGCGCCATACGTCAAGGCTGTCCCCTTTCACCATTTTTGTTCAATTTCGTCATGGACGAAATAATGTAGCATTGTCTCCGGCAGTCACAAGATGCCGGCATGGACCCCCCCACCTGGTGACAGAGTGAGTATGTTGACGACAAGCTGTTTGACAACTTTCAAGCGGCAAAAACAACGCTAAATACAATTTCACGTTCTGCTAAGTGCACTTAATGGTGTGGGGCAGTGAAAGCCGTAAGGAAGCTGTCTTGCTGATGACGCCTTACTTTCACTTACAGCTCGGTGTTTGTTCGCAAGGTGTAGACGCCTTGATGTTGTATGTTTGAATATAGACTTAGCTATTTTTTAGTGGTTAGGTCCCCTCCCCTTCCTTTTTTTCTTCGTGTTTGTGTGGCAGTTAAGCATCAGTGTGAACCACTGATGTATTTCTGTCTATTATGATGATGAACGGTTGCGTGAAACCCCTCGGTGGTCAGGCAACGACGTGGTCACAACATATGAAGACCATGGCTGTTCCACTGAGCTAAGTGGGTAGGTGTCGTCTTCTTGGCTGTGGTCCTCATGATCACTCTAATGATTAATTAGAAACGCTATCCGAGCTGGCAGTTTGCCGCAGTCAATGACGCACTCATACCATTTCAAGTTCTTCCACTTAGGCTCCTTTGATTAATTCTCAACCTTCTTAGTAACGTTTTCTTCTAGGATCTTCTACGTCACTGTTGAGGTGAGCGCGGCTCCAGCCAAAGTGCCTTCTGGTCAGGCTCTTGGCTGCTATAATGATGGTTTGGGGTAATTTATCGGAAGAATTAGCATCACAAGAGTATAAATGAGGCGAGAGCCCAGATGATGGATAAATGTTTGTCAGGAAACCAGCCCAACTACAGTCGGCCAAACATAGAAAACTGCACCTCAGCATGTGAGAAAAACAGTTGACTGGTGATGACGATGGAAGTTTTAACGTGGCTTCATTCCGTCAAAATGACTCTGATGATCAAGCTACCTGAAGACTCAGCTCTTTTTCTTACATGTGAGCGTTGAGTTTGGGCTTGAATATATCAATGATGTCCCCATATATTCTTGTCATGTCTTCCAGATTTAACGCAGCCAGACATCGAATGAATGTTACCTCATTCCCTGTGTTCGCTTCAGCAAGTTAGTTTGAAGGTGATGGTTTTAGTCAGGCAAGAGTGAGCTCCGCAACGAGTCTTACGGTTAGTGGAGGACTTTATATACGTCAGTCATGCCACCTCCGATATGTCGGTATTGCATAGAGAATTCCTCCAGTTTAAGCCATTTGCCTGAATATGTCGGAGTGTTGTCACCCGCCTTATCACCCTTCCTTGCATTTTCTCTGTAGGAATAATGCGTTTCACGAGGTGCACTGACGATTATTTAGCTCAAGATGAGATCATACTAGCTGGTTGAAAACTAACAAAAGGCGTTCAGAATGAAATATCTTTAGTAAACTAGTGAACAACGCAAGTACCACTGGTTGTGGCTTTCAACTTCTGACTCTCAAGATTGTACTGCGAACAGCAAGAGTAACGAAAGCGCATTACTTGACGGTTGGTTGTATAAGGTGGCATTCGGTTGTATGGAGCCCGATGGAACGGAACGCTTGTATGCTTATTGAGGTCCTCACTGTACACCAATTTTTTGTCACCATCACGCAACACCCACAAGAAGTTAACGGGCTGTGTGATTCTAAGCATAAACAAAATGGGTACTAATGGTGTTAGTACTTAAGCTTACAGCACATCGTTGTTTGCACGTTACAAATCAGAATGTTACATCCCTCTATCTCTGCATTGGAAGGATGAAAACCTTTAAGTAGACGGTAAGCCACAAATGTTATCGATCGTCTGCACCATGCCTCCAAAACTTTACGCGCAAGATTGAAAGGTCAACCTGTTTGAATACCCTTGAAAAGTCCTGAAAGACGACGTCGACCCCTTTGTTTTTTGTACCCAGAATAACAGCCGGTCTTTCTTTTTATGTCTGTGCATATCCCCTGATTCCGTTGTCGAAATTTTCCTACGGAAAAGGGGAAACACGTTACCTGCAGCAGGACCACGACGTACTGTGCTGTAATGATCGTTCCATGGTGAGGTTGATGAGGTGTTCTCTCATTGCTGTCCCTACGAGCAACGTTTCCAGATACCTTGTAAGGCAAAGAGCGCTGTAGCAAACTACTTCCATATAAACTGGCCGCCAACGAACTTGCTATGACTTACACGATTTCTGGTTCAAGCCGCTTACATCTATTGTCTCTGTCCAGGTTTTAACAACCCGACTGTGCAGTCCACATATTGTTTTATATATTGTTGTCGTAAAAATACTTGAGCCTAACTTTACGTGAAAAATCAGTTTGCCGCTCGTTACAATCAACTCATATATCTACATCGTTCGTATGTAATCCGATCATTTCATTCTGTCTCGTTGTTTAACGGTTGATCGTGATCTTCTGCATATGTAAGCGCTAATCTTGTTTTTCCCTATTGGACAACGGGTTATTTTGTTTCGCAGAGTGTATTACAGCTGTTCTGGACATTATCCGTATGGCTCTACCTCGGTCCACTCCGCATGTATCATCCCCTTCCCTGCCTTCAATTCAAGCGGTACGTCCATTTCATTTGTGGTTTTGTGACGTCACCAGTAGATTGGTTCGTTGCATATTCTTCAAATGTGTGTCCTATCTATTCACTTGTTACTAAAACTGACTGTTGTTTGTTCAACACAAAATCAGTTTGTTAAACTATTACTTCTGTTCTGCTTTGTTGAACGTGGATAATCGTCATCCGTAAGTCAACTATTGGAGACAACAGCCTTTACGGTTAGATCGACACTGCGCCTGTATTTTCAGCTGTCATTGAGCGTTCAAGACAAGGATAGATTTGTTCTCTGATGTAATAGTTTATTTAATGCAATCGATCATCCGTGAACAGTTGCTGTCGGTTCATTTTCTTATACAGGCAACCCTGTGTAGGAAGAAGCAAATTTTATTGAGTACTTGAGCCAGAGGTCTAATGAAACTCCCTTTCGGCTTCACAGTCTGAGACCCTTCGAATATTAGACAGCAGATGAGATTCTGTATGTTATACTAAAAACAACTAAGTAATTGGTTTTCACGCGGGTTTCACTGTTTCATGAATGCGACCGAGTATGTGGCTCCTCACATTTGTTTCTATATCAAATGTGATGTGAAGACATAAGCTATTTACGTCAGAGACATTACATTAATCGAGTGCCTGTTGAACTCTAGATTGCCGTGTTGAACGTCAGAATAGTCGTGATCATTCAGTGTTTGTTTTCGAACCCGCGTTCGACGACTGTTTTACTGTTTGTTTGGACCCATCAGGTAGAGATCATATTGTAAAGTAATTTGTGCCGACAGTATGTTTTAAGAGTTGAATTCCCTATCTCCCACTATCCTGTGTATGCCACAAACTGCCCCCTGTTATTTTCATGTATTATGAAGTTGAATGAGATTGAAGGAAACCTTGCCGGACATTAATTTCAATGCGAACTCTGTTCGGATCGGTTTTGTTGGATAGTATTTCTCACAGGTGTGCACAGTCTTCACGAACAGTATGCTCCTCCCCTTGAAATAGCACTAGAAGTCGATGCCTGCGTCTCCGACTTTGCTAACTACATGCAGGTATTTCGATCGCGGTGTTTTTGATGGTCTGAGGATCACCTTTTGATGTGCATTATTCAGTGTTGGGTCAAATTCTTTGGGACCTCGCCACGACAGCTCGGGATGGAGTTGTACAACAGCCCATCGCCCTTTACACGCCTGCTACCCCAGTATCAATCGGACTATGGCACTGCTTTGTTAGACGAACTGAGCGGATGCCTAGGATTTCATGTCGAAGAATGGGGTATCTAATGAAATGTGTCCAATGAACGGCCAGATTTAAGTTTGAGTTAAAGCGTATGGTACATTGTCGCCAGGATTCACTATCTCCAACAAGACAAAAGTCTCTTCCATTCCCTCTTTTTCCTTCAACGTTACTATCAACAGCACTCTGCGCAAAACCCTAGGTTGTTTCCCCAGCGATGTTGTGAAACTTTTCTCTGGAAATGGCCGCTGTTTTAGACTATTCCAATTATGTCGCTCTACCTAATGACTGCGAACATACAGTTGAAGCCATTCTGGACCTTTTTGCGATCGAGTTCTTACAACAGGATGCGTTTTGTACCACCTAGGTAAGGATGACTACTTCAAGACTGACTGAAGTTTGTGTCTGCCTTCACCGTGGATGTTAACAAGCTGGATTCAGTCAAGAGTTTCATTTACCTTAGACATTGTATCATAACTGGTGGCTGTTTGGGAGAAAAGTCCTGTTGCCTATCGCTGAAGCTCCATTGGTATGTGCTTACCTGAGGCATCTCTGGTGCCGACCTGCCATCCTTTACTCACCACGGAGCGTGAGGTACAAACGACTTTGTGCACAACTTTGCTCTACGATTGCGAAATCAGGTCGCTCGGCTTGTACGTCGTTCGTGGGTCATCTCTGTAGACTCTCTTTGTTTGTGGAGCATTTTCTGTCTGTGGTGGCAGCTCACGTGAACAGTGCTAAATTAACGCGTCTTGTATTTGGGTCATATAGTCTTATTTTACGTTAAGTGGTTTCATTTAATTTGGTAAGGTGACTCGGGCACGTCTTACCTATGCTTCCCACATCACGTTTCGTTTGTATTCTTCGGATGTGATTTTGTATACATGGTGTTAAGCATGATAGACGGTCATTTTAAGACTCAACTAGATCTGACTCATCTTCGAATTATGCATATCGAACCATTTGTTTTTGTAATTACGTGTCTGCCAGACAAGGATCAGGTAAGACCATCAGTGGCAGTCATTCATGTTTTAGTGATGGCACATTTTCTGCCGAATAACGTAATCTGTTGAGCGTCTTAATATGGGACAACGCTTAATTCAAACAATGTCACTTAATCATTGCCTCGAGTTACATCAACGTATTATATTATGTATTGTTACAGTTATATTATTGACTTATTATTGCCTATTCCACCTTTGATCGTTCGATGACTACATGTCCATCTCTACCATTCTTACCCTCTCTAT
>JTDE01002382.1:61575-114292 GCA_014338405.1 Paragonimus skrjabini miyazakii
AACGAAGGGCAGAATATCAATGTCGAGAAACACTCAGCCTGGCCAGTATTCTATCGAAGCGGTGCTGCACAATTGATTGTTCTTGTACATATTTGAAAGAGACCTAATTGCGAAGAATCTGGACATCGGCTGGATTCAAATCAGCGACAGAAACACCATGCCCAAACGCGGCAAATGTTCTACCAGCTGAGCTACATAACGACGCCGGGAGATCAAAAATTTCACTTTTGGACCTAGTTACCCACCCAATCAACCCTGTCATATGGAATCCACCAAATGATCCAATCGATTGATTGCCCAAGCAGGATTTCTCGATCAGTTCGCGATGGAATCCACCAACACCACCGATGAGCATTTAGTTGTATTACTGATCCCCCGGCCTCGCTTTTTAGCTCAGCTGGTAGAGCACTTGCTGCGTTTAAGCATGTTGTTACTGTCACTGATTCGAATCCAGCCGAAGCCCAGATTTTTCTCATTTTGGTCTCTTCTAACGTATGAAATTTGCCAAACCACTTATCTCGTACATATGTTCTACTTCTCCGTGATATCTCCGATTGTTTCTGATGTACGAGAGCGTGGTAACCACCATCGATATGTGGCAGTTCGATATTCAAAATTCCACTGTATAGTCCTCTGAAACGGTGTTTCCTCCCTGTTGCAAAAAGCGCTCCATTTAGCAGTCTTCCAATGATGTACGTAAGCTCTGAAACTAAATTTGGATTAGCGCCGAAATGAATTCAAAGTGTTTCGGGTCAGATTTATTAGTTTTCTAGGAGCTGTCTTTTCATACAGTTAATGCAACCCCTTTCTACTTTCTCTTTCAGCCCTCGATTACGGTCGGAAACGAAATTTAGACGGCTATGATTTCTTTTGTTTTTATATTTTTTTCAAAATTTATTCGCTTATATTCTGGCGCCCTAGATGTTCTCTTATAGAGCTTTTCATCAATGATTTTTTTTAATAACTTTGGAAAGTTTGTATTTTGACACTATTTCATGTTTTCGCGTTATGCACTATACAGATGTGTTGTTTGAATTCATCTCGCTCTTGTCATATTTTTAAAAACGTTCCTTTCGTTCTGCGTCAATTTGTCAATGCTATCTGGTGACTATTCGCGGCGTATCATATAATTTTTGTACTCGTGTGATGAGTGAGTTTACCGCAATATTTGTTTGTCAATGTAATTAAAAACTAAAAGTGCTCTCATAATGTGCAGATAGGTCAATGCACTTGAAATTGATTGAGTTACCGACATAAATACTGTTTACAATTTTCTACAAAATATTTTGCTTTGTACTTGGAAATATTAGAAAGCTTTGTAATGTTCTGAAGGCCGACATTCTACAGACTTCCAGTTAATCCGCTGTCAAAGGAAACCATCAAATGTTAGCGAATTAACACAAATCCATTTGTTATCTAGCTTCAGTGGAGCTCCCTTACCATAGACGTTTATTTCATGAGTATTATCGTGGATTTGTCGTTCATTACTACGTCCGCCATAGCTCACTGATGAGTGCATCATCTTCGTTATTACTATTAGGGTTTAACTACGTTTATCAGTCACTAAAGGTTCCAGTTGTCAGAATCACGGTTCAATGCTTAAGATGTTAATGTTGTCTTCCAATATTACGACAGTTTTGTTTGTGTGAATTTTGAACTCGCTTTGTAACCCGAGACGTACACCTCTGGGTTAGGAATGTTGTATACAGTGGGATTTAAGTTACTTGTTTTGGACAGCAAATACTTTTTTCCGGATGGTGGCGAATCGCTGCACCAAGTAAAACTCAATGTCTTTTTCCTCCACACACTACTGAAGAATGTCTAAAAGCTGGTATACCGCTCAGTGAACAGCGCTTGCTTTACCTCATGCTCATCTGTAATCGCAGTCTTGGACAAAGATCAAAGCCAAAGTGTTGGTCAGTCTTCTAGCTACTTAAGACCTCTGCAGTCGGTCACTGTAGTAGATAAGGTTGTACTTTCACAATGTTCGGAACCATTTATAACCCATTCTGGCTTAACACTGTCATTTAGCTCGTTCAGCAAATCGTAGAGGTAGCAGGAAGAGACCCAAATTATTTTCCAGATTCTATCAGGCGAATGTGACGAATCAACAGTAAGAGACAATAATGACACTTAATCAGATAATAACCGTCTGCATAGATTGACCAATGGGTCTTGTCGTTTGGAGTAGATACAGCGTCTTGATTCATCCCAAACCAACAACTTGTGTATATATTTTCAATGGCGTTTAAATCTGAGTGCTATTCGTCAATAGCCATCGAAACAAATGCAGCCTCACGGATTCTCTTCGCCAGATCTCCACAGAGCTCACTTCTCAAGGCACAATAGTACGTTAGCAGACACGTTGCACCGCGAAGCAAACTGACTTATTACACTGATTTTCCTAATACCCCTCCCACGAACACATCGGCTGTCATTTTCCTAAATCTGGCAGAACAGTGAATAAAAAAGATATGCGACAACCAACCGTATCATTCTCAAGTCTCCGAGTCAATGGCGTTATATTCGAACAAGAATGCATGCATGGTTAGTAATGCACAACTTATCACGGATTTGTGTGTTGTATCCTGTGGCCTTTATTACGTTGCTCTGTAGTCCTCTATACGTGGAATCTCTCATAGTGCACTTATTCCTATAGTATTTTGGACACTCCCGACTGTCCAACCTTTTATAATTGTATTTATGTGATTTTTTTCACTTTCTTGCGTTTGGGGTCACCACAGTAGTACTGTAACTGTCAGCGCGCATCGTGGACAAGCAGTATCTTCCAAATAAGCTATGAAGTCACAGTCATTTCGGAATGAAGGCCGCTTAGTTTTTGGCGGATTTAGTGACTTCAACTGTGTGTCCCAAGTAACATGAGCAGATAGGCACTGACTAACAGTGATACAGATTTCTGTGTTTATTTCAAAACAGGCTGATGGACAGTTTTCTCAGAAATTTATAATTTTGTCAATCTAGTTTAGAATTATTTGCCAAATGAACTAGAAAAGTCAGTTATCATCAACAAACTAGGAATCATTTCGTTCGGGTCAAGCCGGTAACAGTTGGGGCGTATATTCGAGGTGTGTGAGGCTCCTTGTCCATAATGACTTGCTTACACTGTAATACCTGCGCGTCAATATCAGTCTAATCTTCATGACAGATCTGCGTCCAAAAAGTGTCAATAAAAATTCATGTGCCAAGAGTTCGTAAACGTTCTCTCGACAATATCGATCAGTCTCTTACTTTATGTTAAGTGAGAACTTAATGTCCTTCAATCCTTTTCAATGACAACGAAGGAAGATACTAACATTTCATTTAGTCTCTTCAATCACGAACTTAATGCTTTTGAGTGTACAAACTGTTAGACAAAAACAGACGGAGGACTACTAGCATTAGTCGGTCACAGTGCACCAGAGATGTGAAGGGAATGATTCTCACTGGTGATATACATTTTTGTGTTAGCACTCGTTTCTTACCATCGATCACCTATACCGAATACGTGTGATACTTGAATATATGGATTTTCACATGGATCTGTACATCCGTCACAGGCCAACACAATGTTCCGACTGATCTAGAAAACGGCTCGAATAGCCCCATGAGTTCAGAAGCAAAAGGTGTTTTGGCGAACAGTCTGTTTTCGGTTATTCGTTATCGGGCCGATTACACAACATTTTATACCATGTTTGTCAAGCGAGCAAAATCAAAGGGAATCAGTCTTAATTACGTCACACTATTGTGAATTGGAGGACAATCAGGTGACAAAATTGATTTCCGGGAGTGTCATGTGGGTAACGGATGGTGGGGCTATTGTAACCGTATGGCCTGAACAAATTTCTTTTGAGCGCACAGTTGTAGATTGCACAACCGAATTGTGATCGCTTCCGCGGTGGCCAGAATACGTGCTTTGACTCTTCTGGATTGACGACTGAGCAAACGGTAAATGGGCTGGAAAGCCACTTCCGGTGAGACTTGGTGCCCTGAGTCAACAAGATGCGCCAGAATTGCACTCAATGCAGAACATTTCAAAACCACCTTAGTTATCACGTCCTATCAGTACCTCAACGCTAGATCGCAACTAAGCAATATTCTGACGGATCGGCACATCCACGAATTGAATTATTTGTTAAGAGACAAGGGTGCAGAAACTTTTTGATGGACTTACCTACAGAAACTGATTGATTTCTTAAGTGATTCGTCTAAATTCAGTAGTATGCTCAACGGAGAGGGTGGGATCGATGCGATCGAGAAATATCTTTATAGGACTGTAAGACTCCGCAATATTCGAACAAATTTGACCAATTGGAACCATTATACCCAGATTTTATGGTTTTTCTGAAGGTTCACAAGGAAGGATGGTCATTATGGCAGATTCTTAAGTTGTGTAATTCTCCATATCATTCGATGGCGCAGTGGCTAACAGAGTTGCTAGAAGCCGTTCAGAAGGACATCCCAGTGTATTCGCTAAAAGATACGTTTGAGTTTGTTGAGTCTATCCGGTCGTTGACTGGAGAAAACGCTGTTTTCCCTCGAGGTATGCTCTTTGTTCACGAATGTACCACTTGTAGAAACCGTTGATTATCTGTGTAGGTATATTCGTTCCAAAGGTTTGAATGTGGGTTTACCCGAAGACACTCAAGCAGTTGATGTTGACTTGCATGCAGAATGTTCAATTTCAGATTGATGGGAAAAAGCGCCACCGGAAAGACGGCGTTGTAAGGAAGTCACCACTAGGCCCACTGTTAGCAGGTATCTCCGTGGCAATGTTAGGAAGAACTACGTTTTGTGGGATTATTGACAATAACACTTTCTACAATAGATACATGGACGATATCATTTGTGTAGTTGAAACTGTGGATCTGGCCAGCCTACTTGCTGAAGCGAACACAGCACATTCTAATCTCAACTTTACATTTGAGGCCGAATATCCTTCTTGGATGTGGCATTGAATCGTCGCACAGACGGTTCACATCAGAGGGGTATTCACAAGAAGGGGACTTGGAACGGCGAATCTCGTTCATATCCTACCCCGTAGTCCACATACAACTCAAAGGTACGTCGCCTAAATGTGACCTCATTTTGTGTTTACTCTTTCACATGCTCCTGTGACGCAGGTTGCGTCGGTCGCACAACCAGGCACCTTTTTTTGGAGGGCACATGGTTGACTAAGGGCGAGGTGAGATCCGTTTCGAGTGCAAGTTTGGCGCACCTTGTTGACCCAGGGCACCAAATCTCACCGGAAATGACAAGAAAATGGAATTTATACTTGCAGACAAAAGCCAAATACTGATGACATTTATCACTCTCTGGTCACCATATCATAAATCTAAAGAATATCTGTTCATTTAATCTTACGTGGTCCATCGTTGATCTGTACTAGGTAGTACAGGCTGCTTTCAACGCTTTATTAACCGAATATATATTGTGTCAATTTTTTTACTCCCAACCAAATGTGAGTTGGTCAGCGAAGTGCGTCGCATCGTAATTTAGTTCCCTTGAACTGCACATGAATGGCTTCAGTGACGTCATTTTGTCAGGATAAGCTTACTTTATAAGTTTCACTAGATCAACCCAGCGCCATAGAATACATGGGCCCAAAGTAGTCTGCTGACTACTGTCCGAGGTGTGGTAGGTGGAAGCAAACAGGGTAACGGTTAGCTCGTCAATTTTTCTTCACTGTAATCGAAGACTTCCTGCAGCACAAGGTCGGCGGAAAGATTTGTCCTACTCACTTCTGTCGTGCAGCCATGTCGTCATCGATTCTTTCCCACAATGGAGAAGGAGGTTTTCTATTAGGAAACGAAATAAAGATTTTTGAGTTCAAGGATACATGTGAAACAGCTATGTACATCACAGTTACACTAAACAGCAAGACAAATCTTAGTTTCCATTGGGCTGAGGCGCATGCTGTAATTTTCTTACAACACACTTAAACGCCAGTGTCGGTATGGTGCAATAGATAAAGACGTATACAGCAGATTATTGGAGGACAGATCGAGAAGTCTGTTCGCGCACGCAACAATAAATTTACTCAGAGGGAAAATGCTGAAGAACAAAGCATTGGGGAATTCGTTGCCATTGTTGATTGGTTGTTCGATCTACAATACTGGCACGTCATCAATTTGCGTTCGCTGTCGAGTTAATACACCACTGTTCCACTTGTTAGTAATGACTAGATTAATGGGTGGTAAGTTCAATTCTGATACTGTGTCGTACTTGAGAAACTGCAGTCTGTGTTGACTGCGAAATGAGCACATCTTCGTTACTTCAAAGTTGATCGTAAATTACACCGTACAGTACTCGACGGACGTCAAGTCGCTTATAAAGCGTGAAACGTCTCATTACTGACTGAAAAATGTTAACAATGAAATGATATAAAAAGCGGAAGATTTTGGTGTTACCTCTGCCTCTCGCGTAAGTTCGGACTTCAACAACATCATGCCTGCTTTCCTGTCGTTAACAGCAACATGTTTTAACTTCTGAATGCTGGAACTATGCGAACATCCGAGGTGACAAATTGTCTCCTAGGGTATGTTGTGCGTGCAGTCTTCAACATTTCCGAAGTAGGAAAATCTTTAAAAAGACCAATATTTCCACTCATTTCAAAAGATCTGATCGAATTCAGTTTGTTGAACCGGATATCTGTAGCCGAATGTTTCAAGCACAACCATCGCAGCGTGTTTTGGGAGGAGTGGTGTGGATTCGTTAGCTTGTTCAGCTACGGTTATAGGTGAATGTATAACGTAAATGAAAACAGTTAGCATTGCCCATCTGTGGAGGTTTTGGACAGCCTGCTCTGATGGTTGATTAGATTCTCGACCAGATGAATATGTATCGATTGATGACAGCGGATTGTAAGAGGAATCCAGCCTATGAGAAGCAATCTCGAACGTCAAACCAGCTTCAAAAAACCTTCAGTCGGTATACGAGTATACGCTAGATTCTTGTGAGCACATTCTTCCAGAATCGACAACGTTCGGGAATAATCTAATTGGTCTGAGAGAACGAAGATGTCGAATTCTTTATTACATAATAAAATGGTTTATTCCATCCGAATAAGAGGCATCTTTTAACAATGGGCGCTTTTTGGTTGCCTGACAGTGACCCTTATAAAGAGGTCACTATACCCGATTCATGCCAACTGAATGCTTTAAGCACCCCCATCACTTTTTTCAATCATGCGTAATATGCGGGTAGTAACTATAATAATAATTATCACGATTGGACCTTGTGCTAAGGGGTTTGTTTTCAGTTCCATGGCTAGCAAAGTAGCTAAATCAAGACTACGCACACAGGGTCGCACGGTGAGTATCGATTGGCGCTGTTTCACAGAACGCGTAGTTTTGGATTTTAACTGCTCAACACGAACGCGGTGATCAGGTTTGCTACGTGACCTGTTGCTATGGTGTGCACAAGTTTTGACCCCGGCAATTGTCTATCATAATCTTTCGCACACCACCCGCTGTTCACTCGTTGTCTGTCGTAGGTTCAGTACTCCCGATGCTACCTGTCACTGCAACTGCTAAGGAACTCATATCGGTTGAAAGCAGCATTTCGTCGCGTTATCTCTCCGGTCAAACAAAGCAGTATTGTAAAGTGGTCACATTTTAAAGCAATTTCACAAATAACCTCATATTAGAAGTAGTCTCCTCATGTACGTTGGCACACATACTGAGGGGAAACATTCACATTATGCTACTAGTGGGTAATCAGGCGGAGGCATGTATTTAGGCAATGTAGTTACCAGGGAAATACATGAAACATTGGAGTGCACTCCAGTAAGAAATTGTTTCCCGCACACAAACGCCGTTGTCATTTATGGTGCCCAGAGATGATTGTCATGCCCAAATGAGTGTAGGTTCGAGGTTGTGTTAAAGCATATATCCCCTGTGTCGACTTCCTGAATGAATAAATTCCGACTGCTCGCGTTTTGGGTTCACAACATAGGTGTTGTCACCGCTAAATATGCTTGGTCTGCAAAGTTGTTCGTTACACGATCTTCCGCACAGGTTGTGTTAAAACATGGGAACACGAACACGTACACTCATTTGCACGGTTGGCGTGCATTCACACACATTAGGTAACAGTATGTTTGTCATTCGCCCTGGTGGCTCTTCCTCCATAATTTGTACACACTATTCCGATAGTCGCCTTTGGTCCGTCGTCTTCCTGGCGTTGAGGCTTGCTTTTTCGCTCCTGAATGTCGTTTGTAAGTAGTACAGTACTCACAAACGAGGTTGTCTGTTATACAACACTCCTCCCCCTTCTGAGGTTTCATGGTTCTCTCCGACCGACGCAGTGCTGCCCCCCGAATTATTGATCTTCTTGTTCGCCGCGCCGGCATTTCGTGCCACGTTGCCAACTCAATGGCATGCACTCGTTTCGTTTCGCCGTCCCTCTTGATTGTGTATACTGGACCCCATCTGGAAATTACCAAATATGGACCTTTCCATTTCGGTGGAATTTTTCTTGATCCTGGGCCACTGACTCCCGTGTTCCGGTGATCTCGATATTTTACCCTTTCTCCTAGGTTGAACTGTCCAGTTTTGACGAGCCGTTGCGTTGTGGATTGCTCCCTTGTGCGCGCCTGCAATGCTTTCAGATTTCGTTTGGCTCTTTCGGTAACCAATTATTCAGTGGAATCACTGCACTCTGGCCATATTCCGATGTCCTGATCCACTGGAAGTCGAGGGCTTCTACCGTATATCAGTTGAAATGGAGATTTCTTCGTGCTCGCCTGCACAGACGCCCGGTGGGCCAATAACGCCAGTGGCAACGCAGACTCCCAGTCGCCTCCTTTGGCTGATAACCATTCTTTGACTGTTCGGCTGTTACCTTCAGTTAGGCCATTCGTTTGAGGATGATATAGTGTCGTTCGGATGTGCTTGATTCTCAGTTGTTGCATGACTGTTCGAGACTTCTCGCTTTCAAAGCATGGTCCCTGAGCTGTCAAGACCGCCTTTGGTACACCGTGGTTCGCTACGATGTGCCTTATCACCATGTCTCCTACCATAGATGCCTTTTGACTCGGGACGCCAGTCGCTTCGATCTAAAGGGTAGAATGTTCTATCATGACCAGAACGTATTGGTTGCCGCGGGCGCTCAATGGAAATAGACCCATAAGATCCATCGACCAGAATTCACCGATTTCGGAGACTGATATTGGCAATAAGGGCTGTTGGGCTCCCCGATTGTCGCTTTTCAGTAACTTACACTGTTGGCATGCAAGCACGTAAGCTGTCACATCTTCTTTCATCTTCGGCCAATATGCTATTTGTTATAGTAGGTCATATGTCTTAGTGCATAGTGTGTCATTTCATAGCAGTTTGTTACCAGTTTTCTCGGGATGACTATCATGTAAGAGCGCCAAACGCCACGCTGGTACGTCAATACGCTCGCATTGTTAAAACCAACTCCTCTCCATTGGGATGCGATTATTTTCATCCTTAGTATTTGTGGGGATTCCCCCGCCTCTTGCCAGAGCGTCAATTACTTTCCGGAGGAACTTGTCCTGACGTTGTAGATGCACTAGTGTTTGCGGGTCTTGCTCCATTACTAAGCCGTTGACTCCAAAGGTCACTCTGGAGAGTTCGTCGTCTCTCTGCGGTCGGGAAGGAAACTCAGCGACACAATTGCTAAAACCAGGCACCTGATTGATCGTGAAGTAATATTCCTGTAAACTGTTGACCCAACAGTTACGGCCTCCACTTGTCCAGTGCTCCGACGATTACCCAACACTCCTTCTAAATGGTCGAATACTTCTGTTCTGTTGGGGTCAGGACTCTGCTGACATATTCGATTACTCCTTCGCCTTGCTTGAGCACTGCCCCAGTGCCGCGCTCACTGACATCTGCTGCTACGATGAACGTTTCTTTCGTATTCGGACGTTTCAGCATCAGTTGTTGCTCGTTCAACGCTTGTTGGACTCGCGTAAACGTCCTCTGAGCATCATCGGTCCATTAGCATTTCCTGTCTTTTCGAAGGAGTTCATACAAGTGCGATGTAATGGAGTGAAAATTTTCCACGAACAGACTGTAGTACCCTGCTCGGCCCAAAAATTGTCTTAGCGTTCGTTTAGAATTCAGAGCCATGGCCTCTCTAACTGTCAATATTTTCTCCGGCAGAAGCCTGATTTCACCTTGACCCATATTGTGTTCCAGTAACACCACCGATGATCGTCTGAGTTGTGGCTTTTCGGCATTAATCCGGATTCCTGAGCCTTTAGTTCGATTTAAAATAGCATCGATTTGGACAGCATGCTCCGATTCCACCTCATTATATATAACAATAACATTTCTATATACCGCCACATTATCCAGTCGCTTTACCAGGTGAACCATCAGGCGTCGAAATGTGAACGGCGCCCCGAATAGGCTAAACGGCATGCGCTTGAATTGATACTGTTTATCGCCTACCGTGAATGCTGTTTTCTCACAATCCGTGGGTTTGATCGGTACCTGCCAGTATCCGGAGCGTAAGTCCAATTTTGTGAACAACTTCGCCTGTTGCAGCTTGTCAAAAATATCAGCAACGGACGGTATTGACACGACGATGTTCTGTGCTACCTCATTCAGTGGTACTTCCGTTGGACTGCTTCACCAGGAGAACAGGCGAGTTGTACGGACTGTTGGCTTCTTCGATAACATTCTCTTCCAGCATGTTTTGTACATGCCTTTTTAATTCCTCCTCCAGATGAACCGGTATCCTGCGGGGTCCGTGAGGTCCAAATGTTCCGGTTGCTGGTATTTCATGTGCAATCCAGTTGCAGAGTCCGCATGAAACATTGTCGTTTGTAAATACTTCGGAGTATTTCTCGACCGTGGACTGGAGCAAGTGGGGTTTTTAGCTGTGCGTACTTGGTTGACGCTTTCCTGTGAGTGTCAGGGAGCCATACCTGGTTGACAGCTTTATGAGCTTCAAGCCAATCACAGCATCTGTTGCATCGAGGAAACCAGCTCCAAGGATCTTTTTTCCTGGCTTCTGGGGACATGACCAAACAATGCTTTACGATATGGCTGACGATAGGCACCCCATATTCTTTCACAGCGTCAACCAGTAGACTATGACCTTCAACCGTCCTGATCATCATGGATGTTGGTTCTGCATTTTGCTTTCCTGCATGAGCAATCAACGAAATAGCTACCCCTGTATCGACCAAGCACTGCTCTATCTCTCTGCCAATTTCAACCTTTGTGTGTACTGCCCCTTTCTCAACCAGTCTCATTACTATTTTGCCCGTCCAACAAAACGAACAGTCATGAAACACCGTATTTTAAACCTCTTAAACCGTCGGATTGAACAATCGTTCTTCCAGTGTCCTTTTTCCCAACAGATGAAGCAGCCTCCTAGTCGTTCGGTCTTCCGCGATGTTCTCAAGGTAGCTACGTCCACTGCCAGCTGCTCCACTGTTTTCTGCATTTCTTCCAGTGTCTTCTTGTCCGTATTGTCGTTTGCATCCACCGAGGCCACGGACATAATTTCCAACTTCCGCGTCACTTTCGTGAGCTCATCAAGGTCCATCCGCTGAGCGACATGAGCAATACGGAATTGGTCGCGAACCGCCATCGGGATACCTTCAATAAACTGCTCCGTTAACAACTGCTGTCGTGGTTTTTGATCCTATTCCGGCAAAGGCCCTGTCCAGCCAACCTTGCAGAGTGGCAGCAAACACTGATGGATCCGCCCCTTGTCCTAGCCTGGCCGCCTTGAACCGCCGCATGGCGTCCTGGCTGTCGGCCTGGCTATCAAACGCATCCACCAGCGCCTCCTTCGCAGTGGCCCACTCCATCTTCGCAGAGCCACTTCGCGCTGCGTCCAGCACCGTCTTCACCCTGTCCTTTACCAGCGTCGGCAGAGCAGTCAGCTTCCAACGATCGGTTTTGACTCCGGCTAATTCGGTCACGTCCTCGAAGTCCTCCAGGAACGCCCGAACGTCTCCATCTTCGAACGGCTGCAGCCAGGGTATCTTCATCCTCGCGTTTGTCACGGCACTAGTCGTTGTGACCGCAAAATGCGCTTGGTCTGCAAAGTTGTTCATTACACGATCTCCCGTACAGGTTGTGTTAAAACATGGGAACAGGAACACGTACACTCATTTGCACGGCTGACGTGCATTCACACACATTAGGTAGCAGTATCATTAAGACGGCTAGAAGACATACATTGCGATATGCAAGAATTTCGTTTATTTTCATCAGTCGATTACATAAAACATTCAGTTATGTAGGTTAATCGCTTGGCGACAAAACAATGAAATGAACGAACATCACATGGAAGTAATCAGGGTTCACTGCCACGGGAACGAAACTGATTGCTACAGCGAATTTTGCCAACAAAGGGCTGGTGTGTGACGCTTGATCAACAATGCCTCGGAGAACGCCAACAGCTTAGGGTTACGATTGCGCAATTAGACCACGAACGAAGTGACGGGGTCAACCAAATGAACTGTTGCTATTAGGTGTTTCGCGATCGAAAACGCCGGATTTCTGTTCGAGTGTTGGCATACTGACCCGCGTTGGGTCATTGTTTGCACTAGCCACTTGGGGATATGCTCCGCCTTCCTTTGCCGTAAGTTTCGGCCCGTTCTGTTAATGTAGGAGTCACCACAACTGCAGATAAACTGGTTGATAACATAAGAGGCAGAGTTTTCTGAGAAAGAACGATCGGGGCAATGGAGACTCATCCTGCAGGTGGAAAGCAGCAAGCGCAATTCCGCTGCGGGATATGTGCGATCAATAGGTGATTTCAACTTTCGACTTACATCGATAATATTGTGGTCACCTGTGTAAGGAAGGGTGATAAAAACCTGCTTCTTCGGCACTGATTGTGGTTGGGCGGTAGCCACTCGTTTCTTGCAATGAATTTTAATAAGTTTGGTCGGATGTCCATTCGTAAGCAGAACATTCTTCAAGAGCTCCTCTTCAGACTTTAGGTGGTCGGCTGTGCATAGTTTCCGTGCTCGGTGAAAAATGGTTCGCACTAAACTACGTTTGTAAGTCACGGGCGCAAATGGAGAGAATTGTAGATACTGCCCACTCCATGTGGCTTTCCGATAAACAGACCTACTAAGTTTACCGTCTAAACATCTAGAAATAAGGACGTCTAAGAATGGTAGTGAGTTATCTAGCTCCTGTTCATGAGTGACACGGAGATTTTGATGAGTGGGATTAAACTGATGCAAATAAATGATAAAATGATCAAAATTAGTGAAAATTAGAATGTCATCCACACACCGCTTATAAAACGCCAGTGGCTTACAAACGTAGTTTAGTGCGAACCATTTTTCACCGAACACGGAAACTATGCACAGCCGACCACCTAAAGTCTGAAGAGAAGCTCTTGAAGAATGTTCTGCTCGTGAATAGATATTTATTAAAATTCATTGCAAGAAACGAGTGGCTACCCCCCAACCACAATCAGTGCCGAAGAATCAGGTTTTTATCACCCTTCATCGTCATAGACAGCAATACATCAGTGGTTAACTGCCACACAACCACGAAGGAAGGAAAAAGCAAACCCTGTATAGGAAAAGAGAGAAAAAGGGAAAGGGGATGGGACCTAACTACTATATATTACAACATACAACTTCAAGGTACCTACATCTTGCAAACAAACAATCGAGCTGTAAGTGAAAGTAAAAACTTTAGTAGTGTACTACTCACAAGTAGTATATTACCCGCAGGCGATATTCAAGGACAACGCCAGGAAGATGACGGACAAGAAGTGACTGTCAAAATAGTGTATACGTGCTGTGTGAGAACTCCCTTCAAGGCGAATGATAACGTAATATCAACCAATGTATGTGAATGCACGTCCGCCGTGCAAATGAGTGTACGCGTTTGTGGTTCAATTTTTAACGCGACCTGTACGGGTGTTTGCACAGTGAACGAAAGCGCAGACCAAGCGTTTCTTGTGGTCACAACACAAGGAGAAAGGAATATGTAAAAACATAAATTGTCTGGGGATAAACGTTCGTTTTCTACCCATAGAATAAACAAAAGGGCTGAAAATGAAAAAGTCACAGCAACTCATTACCTTTCACAGCTGGACTCGGCCAGGAAACACATCATCAAATAGAATAAGTGTTCGTCGAACTTCATTTGATAAAGTGCCGGAAACAGCCGGTGCATTATCAAAGAACGCGGTTGTCAGTACATGAATCACTTATAGCAGTTGATTTTCCTTTAAAAATACCAGCCGACCACTATTACCTGGGACATTATATTGAACGTTAGAGCCGCGCTTGCCATTCACGGAATCTTGGTCGGAAGAATCGAGTCTGCTGGGTCTATGTGTGCAATTTGAAATGAACCATGTCTTGCACCTTAAATTATTACGATGGAGCCTGAAGCACGCCATGTGTAACGATTATAATAAGTAATATTTTTGATAAGCGAGTTCACTTGTACATTTTTGATGACTGGTTTTTTACTTAAGTTTGTCTTAGTCAAGCTATCCATTTTGTAATATCCGTCCCGGGGCAAAAACATAACTCTCTCCGTGCCTCGCTAGGTTAATGTGCCTTTCTCTGTACACTCCATTTTCCAGGGTCGATACTAATACAAGGGCGGTCAATGTGCTGAGTTCTTGGTTTTTCATTGTCGATCACTTTTCGATAATGAATACTGGACTGTTGGACTTGTTCCAACACATGTCCTTAGTCCCATGCCGCAAGATCGGTGCTAGGTTCGTGGAGATATCATGAACGACCCGTACCTCTTCGAGCATCAGCTTAGCAGAACGTAAGAAGCTACTCTTCAGACATATTCTTACGTCTTATTGTTTTAATGTCGGAGGTATTCAGCCCGGTTGTGTCAGCAGTATCAAGTGTTTATGGAGATCACAGCAACACAGTTCGAACAGATCCTTTGAATTAACTGTCTACATTACTTCCAGGAACTCATAAAATTGCTATTAACAGGGTACTACTTGTGGTCTTAAAAAACCACGTGTTGAAATGAAAACAGAAGATATGACTCGCTGTCACACTGTTTAGAGTGTTTGCCGCACAACTCTCTGTGAAGTCACGACGGAGCTTACTAAAATGCAACAATAACTAAATTTGGTATGACATGATTCGTTTACAACGGGAAAAACAGTTACATATCACTGTCAGCCTTTCTTTGAGTCATAAATCTTTTTCATTACTGAGCATTGCTATTCATATAAGTCGGTTGGTGCGAAAATTATGGTGACTGTTTACTGTAACAAAAAATATCGTGTTTTCATCGTATCCAATTCGATCCAATGATACACGCCTGTTCCCAGCTCTGAGCTGTCTGTCGGTAGTTTAATTTTTTTGTAAACTATGAGCTATCACCAGTGGTGAGCTACACCGGCCACAGTAATGGGACATTAAACCAGACAGAACATGCACCTCGTATTGGCAAGTACTAACATGTTACAGTGACGCGCAGGTGCTGTTGGCTACTATGTCAGGGTAAACCCTCTCATTCTGAAAAATGGTGTGAATGGAGTGTGTAGCGAGATCGCCTTCGACGTCCCCAAAATCCTAAACACCCTGCGACGTGAGAGTTGCCTTGCCAGTACCACCGCCCTGGTTCACATTACCTCGTGAATGTAAATTTACTACAAATCATTAGCATCAAAGTTAGTGTGTTGACGTATATATTACAGTTGTACTCTTAGCTGTATAAGGCTACATTCACTAGGATAACAATGTTTTAGCTATTACCGTTGGAAACGCCGCTCAATCCATCTGACGCTTTTTGAATTCTGAAGGTCGACTGCAGTCTCCGCCGACGGATGTCCTATCTGGCGACCGTCGTGCGATTGTGCTGAAGGTTTTCTCACGTTCAGCTCCCCAGCGCTTTCATCGGTTGCACTGAAGCCTGTTTGTGGACGGTGAGTAAATAAATAAAGTTTGATTGCAGATCCACCGTCTTCTCACTGTGACTTCCGATCCGCGTTAATATCAGGCTGGGGAAATCTTGGGTGTACGAACTTCAGAACTAGCATCACGATAAATACAGTACCATCGGTCAACCTTTGCTATCTTTCCAACGTTATCTACATGCTCAGAGTGAACAAAGCAATATAGTGTTATTATCGTCATCGTAAAAAGTATCTTTGACATCAATTTTGTAACATAGTGGTCATTCATTCAGTCATCTTTTTTCACCGGAAGTTCCTTCATTCAACCATGCCCACGATAAGTCAATTGACGGAGAGAAAAATTTACGACGGATACCAAGACTTTCGTACTGGTGCGCCCATTTACTGTTCATCTCCGATCCATGTCGTTCTCTTAGTGTTACTTCGCCCTGTTTACGTTTTTGCCATAGCGGAGAGATTAAAATGAGTGACGTGTTCACGAAATCGAAAAGGACGACAGGATACGTTAAGGAGGAATGGATTATTACAACAAACGTTAGCATTAAACGCTAATTGCGAGCTAATGGTGGCCAACATAAATGAATGTTTGAGCTGCATTATTCTCACGGGTTGTGGTTTGGTTGATGGTGCTGGTATCCGCAAAGATTTGTCCTATCCCTTAGTTGTACGTGCTTACAGTGTCAACCAACAGTGTTCAAGGAAGTTAGCAACGAGTACACGCTTCGGACTTGACATAGACGGTCACGGCTAACGTTGACAGCTCGTTACAATTTAACGTGCGCACAGCTTGAGTATCAACTCACTCGGAGTTAATGCAGCTGGTGTTATTGTTTGCTTATTCTTACCGATCGATTACATGCCGGTTACTGAAGAACGCTCATTCAACCAGTAACCACTTCACTCAGCTCGATACAGTTTCATCAAGCCTGGCATGCTGGCCGTCAAATGGCGAAACTTGGCATTTAGAAGGAATATTTAGGGCGAACTGATGAGCCTAGATTTCGTCATGGCAACTGAGGAGGAAAGGCACGTGTCTAGAGACGCAAAGGTGAACGTTTCAACGATAGCATGAAAGTTCCCATAATGCAAAGTGGCGATGATTCCGTTGGTGTACAGTCTGCTGTTTAACCAACTGGAAAGAACAAACTGATATTTCTACGTCACGTTGTTAATGGTTTGTTCTGCGTGCAGTAAGCGGAGGTTTATTTACCATTCTGTCAGGGATAGCAGAATATTTTTAGAGGATTATTTTCGCCCAGTTGATATCATGCACTATGGTTTAATTCGTCCTACTCTTAAGACGTTGCTCTTCTTAGAAGGAACTCTCTTTATTATTATACTATTCATTTTTGTTCGATTTTGTACCGTGTTCGCAATATGGTTTGTAATTAGGCCGAGTACGACAGATTCGTGTGAAGCTCAGTTGATCCAAGGCTAGACAGCATTTGACAAAGTTTATCTAGAATATGGATAGCTGGTAAAAAGTGTTATTGGCTAGCTGACATGATTGGTAGTTGACAAAAAATTCCTAACCTGCAAAGGATATTTAAAACTGTAAAACTAATATTTAGTGTTGCTTTCAGCACCTGGAATGCTACGGGAACCCCCACGTTCATATAACAATTTCTGATGCTAAATGCAGAACGGCAGCAAAACCAGAACCGCACGCCAACCACTTATCAATGTCGGAAAACTCAGCCCGATTGGTTCCATACGGAATAAACTGATCGAGTACTTGGTTTCAGCTCTTTTTTCTAAAAAACGTTCGGCCGTTGGAAAATTAAATCATGTTGAAATTCTTGGTTGAATTCCGCCCGAACAAACGCTTTTGGCTGACAATTTCTTAAAAATGAACTCCTGAACATTTAATTCCGTATTTCCTCTCCTTCTCAAACTCTCAGCAACAAGCGGTATTATTAGTCCAACATGATTTGGGAATTCCGATAGGTATGTGATCTTACGGTCACCAGTAGACGATCGTGTGAACCAACAGCTAAACAGAAGTGGTCAAGACCTTCTAGTATCACGACTGTGAAGCGTACTGGTGGTAGAATGGTCCGTCCTTAACGTAAGTTGGCATCGAAACAAATGCAGGTGGTGTTTTTCATAAGCCCAAACACACACTAATACTTCATTCTCTCCTATAAAGTCGGTTTACTCTGTGTTCAGCCTACCTAATAGGTTTATAGATTTCTATAGAGGAGATAAAGAACGTTGCTTGTGGTTCTCGTCTCTTTGTTGGTCAAGGAAAAATTGTGACTGACAGTGTACAGGTGTAAATACAAGTTGATTTGGAATAAGTAAAAGGAAATCTCAATGAGGCTGCTGGCGCACAATCATATCAGCAATCAACATTAAAGCAACATCCTGTCAAAAATGTGTGTTTAATCACCTATAGAATTGGGCCAGAATGGTGGTTAGGAGCCTTGTAATCGAACTTGTGGAACTAATGGCAAGTAATGAACTGGCTCGGACAGTAGAATCAGAAGACCGGGAGCGGTGGATACAGTTACGATTTTGCTGTATTTCCGGTTACAAGCGTTTTTATAGGTAGCAAAGTGTAAAATGATTGGTTGGGGAATGTGACACAGGCAGATGCCTATTATCTCACGTTCTGCTGGTGCTTGGATCGCCAGGGGCTCACGTATTTGATGGCTTTCGGACCAATAGCAGCAACGTAATCACGACTATCCTGCTTGGCTGTAGTCGTATCATTCTGGTCATTAGACACATGGCCATGACCTGCTGTCGTTTGCAAACTGCAAGCTCGTAATCTGCGATCACCACAGAAACTTGTATTGTAGGTTGTTTCTCCCATTTAAGCCGATTAAATAGGATAGTAAAACTCTCAGTCGATTCAACTGTGACCACAGAGTCAGGCAGTGCATTCCATGTAAACATATCGTAACTGTGAAGCAGTTCTGTCTGCAAAAGGATCTGTCTATTCAACAATCCAATTTCAGTGAGTGATCCATCAGACATGTAGTGTATCTGAACACTATATAATGGCTAGGTAAGAACAGGTAGCCAAAATGAGATGAGAATATAAGGAACCGAATCAAAATAGATCGTGAATGAAGGTATCCAATGGATACAATCCATTGTGTTCTTCCAAATGGACTTGAGTCCACAGCGGAGATAATTACAACAGATAAATCCGGAGATATGTTGAAATAGATGGTTGGTTCTGTTAATCATTTACTTAACAAAAATCAGCACACAGGCAACACGGAGCAGAGAGAGAACACACGGCTCGCGACTCTGGAGGAAAAGTGTATTATCGATTCATATGGTTTAAACCTCAAGTGTTTATGTAAATTTCGGGAAGGTAAAAAGTGCAATAAACAATGAAAATTGTGGAATTCAAAATGCTACAGACCCTCATCTTTGCCCAAAGGAGGTGAACCAGTGGATTATCCGGAGTGTATAATAGTTTTAGGTAGGAACTAGTGCAGTGAAGATGAGCGATCGTAATATACTACTCATACCAATTCTATTCAGTAGTAGGACCGGAGCACATATTTTGACATCCTACAAGCCGCAGGAAAAATGTAGGAAGGAAAATCAGAGTGCAGCATCCCTCATAATGGTCCCTGCTACTTAAAGGAACTGAGCATTGACGTCTGCGGCAGCCGAGACGGTCTGGGTAGTTTTGTTTCTGGTCTTGTTTAAATGCATCACCCATGCGTTGCTTTATGGAATAAACAACCCTTGGGCCATCCGCGTTTTTGGATCACAACACTAGTTCCCCTTGAGGCGTTTGTAATTCATCGGGACTAGACCTAATTCCTTTGGTCTCTAGGGAGAAGATTTTACTGAGCTCCGTACTTTTTTCTAATGAGTGGTCTCCTAACATTTTCTGTAAGTGCTAAGTATCTTCCGAAATAAGAACGACATGCTCGCATGCTTGTTTGAAGATGTAGGTGGATTATGGAGGTAATCATAGTTAGAGAGACTCCAAGGCGGAATCCTCCCTAAACTCTTTTCAAAAGGTTCATGGTCATTTGCGCCTTTTTAACCATGGTTGCACAAGTTGTTGGTAAACTCAAGGGGCGCGTTGGTCCCGTTTGCATAGTGTTATGAGTGGTTTTGTGCCCCCGAGATAGTAGTCAGTTCAATTTTGATGGTGATGTGTATGATTTTGCATCTGTTGCCATTGAACGGCAAGTTATTTTCTATGGACTACTGGTTTAACCAGTTCAAATCGTTCTGTAAGGTTATTACATCGTTTGAGCCCTGTAGACTTTGCCAGAATTTTGTGTTGTCTGCGTAGAATAATAACGGTGATTTCACAAAGCTGGGTAGTTCAAGAAAGAAAAGAATGAACTATAGGGGGTCCTAGGATAGATTGCTGGTAAGAAACCGCTCAACTGTTCGTTCAACTTGATTGTGAACTCAAGTTAAGTTAAATAATTCTCAATTCATGTGAGTAATCACTCACTGAAACCATGTCTGGAGTTGTCTTGGCAACACGAAGTGACCAGCCGTGTCAAGGGCTTTAGAAAAGTCAAAATAAACTACACTAAAGGCCATTCCTGTGTCGGCAAGTTTCGTTCAAAAGCTACGAGCAATCAGCAGATTCGTGAATAATGATTATCTCTTAAGGAAGCCATGAGGAGTACGAGGTTTCTAGTCTTTGTCTGGAGAGTCATCTAGTAAGCTATCCATTACTTTGGAGACCAATGAGAGCAACGTTGTTGATCGACATTCTGCTGGATCACCTACGCATCTACCTTTGAAGATAGGTGTGACTGTGAACCCTTTCCATGCTTGTGACAGATGGCCAGTTGACAAGCAACAGTTAAACAGTGCCGCAAGCGGTCCTGTTAATTTGGTGACACAGCTTTTCAAGTAGACAGGGAATACCAGTTGTGGACCTGGTGACCCGTGAGTTAGTAGGACCTCTAATTTGATTCCGAATTGTGACATTGAAATTTGTTGCCTGTGTGCTCAAAAGCCGTTCGTGATTTGCCGCTAGGTACACTTACCTGCTGCTAACTTATAGTGATGACCGCCTCCATATCCAGAGGTTTGCACTGCAAGACACCAACCCTAATTCTTGTGTATGATATGGCCCAGCTGCAGAAGATATTACGATTCAGCTTTTGGGCAGGTCCGCATTGACAACCAATCTGATCCACCTTGAGAGCACTCGTGGTACAATTACTCCACATGGAATACTCAGAAGCAGCAAGTGTAGTTTGTTCTAGTTGGTGCATACCCCAGTCTGAACGTTTCAACGTAATCAAATGTTGGCCATATTTCTGACATGTTTCGGCTTTCTCCTAGGTCAGGGACACTATTGGGGCATGGTTGCTAGCTGCGCCGTAGATTTCCTCCATGCTGAGCTAACGGTGATAATATCGACTGAGTATGGCGATGGAACTGGATAATTCGCTCTTCTTCATCATCATCATAGACAGCAATACATCAGTGGTTCACACTGATGCTGAACGCCAAACAAGTTTGATGAGGAATAAATACTATCTGAACTGAGGGGATTCGTTGTTTCGGTCCTCGGTGGGCATCCTGTTGGCAACATCTCACAAAAAGTGAATTTTACTTCTCCTCAACTGACGAACCACCCTAGCGTTGGTTACAAAGTCACGGATGTTTCGTAAACTGTCGGGACAAATGCCAAAAAGTAATACCCACCAGTAATACCATAGGATATTGCAATAATCGAAATTATAGGCTTGGAATAGCTTACGAAGCATTCTTTAGTTAGACCCCTCTGCTTGGCAAATGAGAAAAAGATCCCGAAATTTTTGTAATAAGCAGCCGGCAAACGAAAATGGATTTACAGAACTACAACATTTCTATAGAAATTACGCACAAATACGTCCGAAGGAGCATGTGTTTCCAAAACTGGGAGAAAATCCGACGTTTGAAACAAGGTATCTCAGGAAAGTAAATAGTCGGAACGTTGTAAACATGGTTGATCTGACTTAAGCAAGTTGTAGTGACCTGGAGATAACTCCGGTCTGCCTGTTGTACGATGTGTAAAATTACTCCAAAAATCATAGTTCATATTATACATAGGATCGCAAAGATCTTTGTCTGCCGTTTTCTTGCAGCATGCGATAGCATATGTTTGTTTGCATGTTTTTTCGGCCTATGCACGTCAATGTCGCCCTACACACTCCCAGCTTGCTCGCGAGCTCGACGATCGGGTCCTTAACATCCCCAACTGCTTCTGCGTATCTGTATCGTTTAGCAATGGTTGAGACCTATTGTAATTGTCGTATGTGTTCAGTCTGGTACCTTTAGCGTATACCTGGGGATCACTAGCTTAGTGCACGTTTGTGCTAAAGTTGCGTTCTTAAACCTAATTTCTGTTACAAAATTACGGGACCATCCAACATTTTGTCAGAAATTTTGATACTACAGGCTGTTGTATTCATGATTCGCATACAGCTAACAGATGGTTACAAGTCGTGATATTGACAATTTACTTGGCAAGAATAGATGGAGAGCGTCGTAATGATATCGGTAACATGAATATCTGACAAAAAATCCAAGGATGCGCATTACTGTCCTCACGCAACCATGCTGGATATGTGTTGGAAAGGCTGTCATGCAACGTGAACATATTGTGATGGATGTGTCAGACCGGAAATGCGGGTATACCAACTCTTAGTGGAAGGCCTCAACGCGGGGGAGGTACGTCCAAAAACCCAAAGAGAGCGGATCGGAGACGGCGTGGGACACCGGATGAATCATCGCTCGACCGGACCAGACCAACGGGCGAGACAAGACAGGCAAAATGGGATGGACGATCAAATCGGAGGCACGATTAATCCAACACTCAAAGGAATATCTTGATACGGTCGTCGAATACGGTCAAAGCCCACAGTAGATAGATGGCGGATAACACAAGGGACCGGACGAGTCACCGATCAACGAAATCGCACCAACGGCAGGTGGAAAACCTCCCGATAGAAGGCGCCGATCACACATTAACCGGGCAGAAGTGCACATGACGTGTGAGCGGAAACCGGGAGGTGTTGTACACTGGAATTCTAACTCATAAACGCGAACGCGCGCGTAGCATGATAACTGACAAGTTGGACAATAACTATTGGGCTTTATTGGACGTCTTTTTTCTACAATATGCCACCATAAGATCCAACACTTATAGGATATACACACCTGAAAAATCGTTTGATATTCCAAGGGTGAATGGGGAGTCAGCAAGACCCACAGTGGAGAAGTAACGGAAAACAGTATATTTTTGATTTCACGCTGTCACAGTTTGCGTTTATCAGCAAATTCATGGAAGATACTACTTTGCTCTTTTACAGGTGCGTTTTGGGACGTTGTCAAACAGCTTCAGTAGTCAAAATGTTCTGCGGAGTCCATTTACATATGTAAACAACTACGAGTGAGGAGTGGGACTTTCAACTCAGTATGAACACCACAAACGCACCATCACATTACAGACAGCAATACAGCACAAATGCAGAGCCATTCGATTGGTGCCTAGTGTAATAGAAGTTTTCCTAAAATTGAAAATGACGTTTCCGGTAGTTGTCTGCACAGGAGCTATGTTAAGGACATTATAAGAATGTTCTTTTCCTTAATCTGGAAAGGTGGAAGCCATTCGTTTTAAAATGAATGAAGACACATCTTGTTAACATTGCAGTGACAATACAAACTTTAATAACCAGGAGCAAGTTATTCTGACTGACATCGATAAGAATTCATATTGATGTAGCCTAGGAAAAAAGAAGGGTACTTTGACAAAAGAGACCAGCAAACAACAAGCAATTATGGTTTAAAATGCATTTTAACCGCAGGTAAGTGAACTGGTTAGTCGGGGTGCCGAAGAAAATATTTGTTCTTGGCCAAAGATATTGAACGAATTTTTTTATGCTCTACAACATGCCATTCATGCAAGGAATGTAAAACTGTCACCAAATATACGTCTCACAACCTAAAAACATGGCTCTTTCTTTTCTTATTGTTTGTGATGAACTGAGTTGTTTGTGGTCCCCATCTAAACCAGCTTGAAAACTCCTATGGCTCACCTGCTTCATGCGTATGAAAGGATGCTAGGGCCAAAAACTATATTGTGGAGTCAAAGGATATCTTAGGGCGAGAAGTGGCTCACTCGGGAGAAACAGATCAAAGCGATGAATTGAAATTCTGAGACAAAATTGAAAAGGTAAATCCGAGAAACTCCCTCCAATAGATATGTCGTAGGGATCTTAAAGTTCTGCAACACTCATTGCTGCGACTTTATTCTTGGTAAATAGTAGGAGAATTCGGTTTACATACATTATTCTTTCAAGACCGTACGGATATCAGCTAACTCCTCAGTATTGTACCATGTAATGACATCAGTTACTTACACAGAAAAACGACATTTAGTGGCAAAACCATCTGAAAAGTATCGGATGGGTTTATAATTCTATCATAGAGTATTTTGGTTAAGCCTACGTTTTAGTCATTTTCGTGGGAACTCACGTCATTTGAAAAAACTGGCATTTTTTAAGTGAGCACGATGTGCAAGTGCTTCAAATTATTCTGGTTCACTGAAGCTCCGTTAATTATCTATTTTTGGTCCTCATCATACACCCAAAAAGATTCAACGATTACTTTACATCCGCATTGGTTCTTTCAGCCAGGGTGGGAAGGGTTTAAAGGTATCACTAGTAAGTATTCCCCTGTTTATCAGATATTCTCGTTGGTTTATTTTCAAGCATCAATTTAAGGAAGTGTTTTTCGAACTTTGCATTATCTGTACTTTATTTCAAGAGGATTTTTCATGGGTTTTTTTACCCTCTCAAAAGCTAAACTATCGAGTTCATTCGCATCTAAACTCATCAACTGAAGTTAATCAAAGCGAATTCTCTCCGGCATTCTCGTGTTGTCGGTCAGTAGTCTTCCGCAGCCAGCAACTAACCATATGAATATTACAACAGATTGCAGTATCGTAATGCCTACTGAAAAGTGGCCATGGTTTTGGCTGAAATATCTGGAACATTCGATCCGGATTTATCATTACGGTAGATGTTTCAGTCAGCGTTCTTCACAAGAGACACTAGACCGAAGCATCGCTCTCGTTAGATTTTCCCAACAATACGTTTACCCTCCACGATCAGGGTTTGTACTTCAGTTCACCTGGTAATCAGGCAAACATGCTGGCCATTGTTTCGTCTACCTCATATTGAACGCGACCAAATTATCCTAGTTAGAAGTTGAGACATAGTCATTTGTGGGTACTACGCAGTAGGCGACTCTTACGAATCAATTTAATCAGTGCATTGAACCCTGTGATTTTAGTTTGACTGATCATATGTGCCAATGGTGCCACATACACACTGCCGGCTTGCTCGCTAGATCGGCGGTCGGATCCTTAACCTCCCTAGCTAATTTTGCGTGTCGGTGTTGTTTAGTACTGGTTGTGACCTATTTTAATTGTCGTACAGTATACGTTCGGTCTCCCATACTTATTCGTATTCCTATTTCGCGTCTGATATCCGTTGCGTATAACTTGGAGGGCATTAATTTAGTGCATGTGCGCATTAAAAAGTAGCAGGACATGTAAACTATTGATGAACAGCCTGAAGGCATCGGACATATCTTCTTGAAGGCAGCCAACAATACATACCCTACGCATATATCGCTGTCGTGAATATAAGCGAAAAATGAATCATAGCATTTTGTCTGATTTATCCCCGTAGGCAAGATTTTGTATAGTAATGAGCCATTAGGAGTGAAAAATGTTGCAATATGTTTTGCAATCATCCTGTCAAGCATATATGGAGAAAGACATCACTTAAATCAAAAATTGTAAATGTTTAAGTCATACGCCCACGGACAACAAACTTTCCCATAACTATTGACATGTGAAACCCCTGTAATTCGTTGGATAATTGTAACCTGTTATCCTTCTCCTGGAACGTCACTATCTGAGGCATAAACTGAAAGTCATTGGCAAGGTCAATCAAGTAATCATCTTGCAACCTGTTGAGTGCAGTAAATACAGTCCTCTGTTTAGCCAAGCGAAATGAATACAGTTCAGTGATAGCGGGGAACCTGGGGTCTATTTAGTCTGCTTCATTCAGTACACATCTAGCAGTTTTCGGTAAATATCTTCCCAAAAGTATGTGCTTATCATAGTGATGAACATCTGCGCAAGTGAAGGTACAATCTCCAAGGCAACTAATGCTTTCCATCCGATTAACTGTCCCCTACTGTAATCGTTAACTTAAACAACGATAGAAGCTATCGGGAGTTATAATAATACGTAAGTAACGATAAATACAGGGAAAAAGATCACCACTGTTATAATTCAAGAGTGCGTGAGAAAACTTAGCATTATAGTCTTTAAGGAAGGCAGGATAGGCATTACCGACAAGACAAAATCTAACATCATGGACAATGGAACATCGCAGTCCCACACTAAACCAAATGACAACAAAAGTCGAGTGTTGCAGGTTTGGTTTCTGACAAACTTTGGGTAGAAATTCCTATCACTACAACGCTTACGAAGACAGAGTGAAAGTCCAAAAGCACGGTTGCATTGTAGCAGTTACAATCGTTGTGAACTCGAGACACGGATGAGTCAAGGGTAATTTACTCAGGAAAGCAACGCATGTGTTGTGTTTCAACATGACAACAAACAAAACACATTCATCTGCTTACGGTACTGGACCCAGACGTTTGCCGTAGACGTCAATGCTCAGTTCTTTTACGTTTCCTTACGTGCCAAGAACCATTTCATGCAATGCTGCACTCCGACGTTTCTTCTATTTTTCCCGCACCTACTTCAATGTCAGAATCAATGTTCTTGCTCCGCTACTGAATAGTAATGGTGTGAGTAGTAGTTGTATGTGTGTGCACATCCATTGCATTCACCTCGTATCTGATTGGCTACTCACACACACGCGTGATACATCGCGACTATGATTGGTTTAACCCTAACTCGTTCACCGGTTTAATGTCACGTGTTACGTCTGTGGGTCATATTGTATACATGCTGTTTACGCTTGATACGATTGCCTTGCGTTCTGATTTACGATACAACAGTAGTATAGTGAGATCACTCGTCCTCACTTTACAATGGCGGAATCAGCTTCAGTAAACGAAATATGTGACGTATGGCATCTACGTGCATAACTTTCTATTTCTCCATAACTTTTACAAGTTACAAATCGAAACGAGGGGGCAACTATATGTTGTCATCCAATGCCAATAGTACACATCTTCGGTTATGTACTAATTAATTATTGGTACCTTGGCTACAATTTTAAGCTCGACGGAGAACAGCGACCGAACCCCCTCAAGTGCGGAGGACTTTTTGTTCTTGTTCTGATTAACCCACTAGCAGGATTACACATCTCAGAGGTTTCTTCTTGTGGAACCACATCCGGAACACAGTAGAAACTTTGATTGGCTGTTATGTCATCATTACTTTTCCAAGTTTATTTTGAGGAATGGATATTTAATTCCAGGATTGGTTCGGATGAGTAACGAAATTAATAAAAAGGTACGCCAATTTCATGATGCAACCGCGAAACTTTATATCGGGCAATGAAGACATTCGTTTGCATGTCCCAAGTTTGTCTGAGTAGGGTACGGGCTACTTGTAACGAAGAGTGTTACAGCCAGTTTGTAAATAATTGTCCGAGTAATTTAAATTGAGTGCTTTCACTGAGAGTAGCCGCTTAACTCCGCAGTGATAATAAGTTGCGGTAGTAAGTAAATGATACTTTTTACAGGAAATTGGGCCGGAAGCCGTCCCAGACTAGTTCTAGGGTTTGAATACATGAACTCTTTTTGTGTACCACAGCATCAGTTGGTGTGACAAATACAAGACAATTAGTTAAAGGCCTATAGTATTAGGTATTGAACTTACAGGGATTGCCTAGTGAAAATCAACTAATATGAGAGCATAGAAAACCGATTAGGGCAGGCAGACAAAGACGAATGTAGTGAGCGCATAGTCATACATAACATGTGGGTATGACATTCTTTAGCTTACCCGAAGCAACACAATCATTCAGCTTCAGCTCAGGGCACTTTGATCACACCCTCCATTCCAGAATGGAAAAGTTCATATCGTTCCTAAATCGTTCACTTTTGAATATTCACAAGCATGTACTTCAGTCCAACTGTCTGAATTGACATTATCGTCTATCAGTTCAAATAGCCGGTGAAAGGAAGTAATCAGAATAAGCATTTTCATCATCATCATGTACAGCAATGCATCAGTGTGTCTCACTGATGCTTAACTGCCACACAACCAGGAAGTAAAGAGAAAACTATTTACAGGAAGAGAGAAGAAAAAGGAAGAGATAGGGAATGGACCTAACTACTAAAAATAGCTATATCTATATCCAGTCACCCAAAATTAAGATGCTAACATCTTGAAAAACCCGAGCGACTAGTGGAAGTAAGGCTTCATCAGCAACATAACTTCTTACGGTTTTCACTGCCTTGATTCGTAAAGTGCATTTATCTCATATACGGCTCGGCCAAACAACGATAACATTCATGTCACTGAACACGATTAACTGCCATCTCACCTAACGTCTCCAGACACCGACTGTGTGAGTGATGCGGATGTCAGCCTGGGAGATGAACTGGACCTACAATGGATATCCCCTTCGTGAACGATTTCATTTGTCTACGCCAGGTCATCATCTGTCCACCCCAGACCTTACGCCAGTTGGCCTCAGCGTCGGCAAAGAGTGCCCGATGTGACAGACGACTGACTGGCATCCTTAGTACATGGCCCAACAACCTAAGTCTGTGCAAATTTAAAAATTGAGCGGAAAAACTCGTTTGACAATCACTACGGAATACCCGCTTCTTAACCTCTTCGTTGCTCGCTCGTTGGTGTCACTCGATACGAGCAATTGAACGCAGAAATCGGCAGTCAAATACCTGAAGACGATTCACGTCTTCTATCCTGAGCCGCAAGGTTTAACTACCGTAAAGTAACACAGCCCTTACCGTTGTCTGACATACGCGGCCCTTAAGCTGCACAAAAATACCTCTCTATCGCCAGGGGAGCCCTCACTTTGGCGAATACCGCCCTAGCCTTGAAAATACGCGCTTCTATTTCATTCCCTACATTGCCATCGCCGCCACTGACGCACCTACCTAAGTATAGAAACCGGCCAACAACCTACATGGCTTCGTTATCTAACATTAAATCTAAGTAATCGCAACAATCTTGCAGAAACACTTTCTATGTTGAGGCTGCAAAGCGCGAAATAACGTTCAGCATTGTTTGTGACAACCGAAATTTGTCAAGCGGCAACACCTTGTCGTCAGCATAATCAAGATCAGTCAGTCTTCCACCAAGTAGGTGGTCCACGGTGGCATCTTGTGAGTGACCGAGACAATCCACTATTATTTTGTTTATGACAAAACGAAATGGTGAAAGTGGACAGCCTTAACATACGCCGCTCCAAGTGCTGAAACTGTTAGACAGTTCACCGTAAAACCTAACTTGAGCTGAATTATCGGAATAAAGCGCCGACAGTATGTTCACATATTTGGTCGGTACACCCCCGCAATTAAGCGATTGTGAACCAAACGTTTTAACAGTTGAGAAATGCGGCTGTTGTTGGCAGGCGAAGCACATGACGCTGTTCCAGAATTTGATGAAGAGTAAAAAGTTGATTAGTTCATTATGCTCTGGGATGGAATCCTGCCTGTTCTTCTCTGTTGTCTGTCTTCAGAGCTACAGTAAATCGGCGAATTATGATGGATGCCAGACCCTTAGTAATGACTTGGGCCAAGCTAATCCCTTTATGATTTTCTCAAGAGCCCCAGATTCCTTTCTTGTATATGGGGACTATTATCGACTTACGCCCAACATAAAAGGATGTTCTCCGTCGTCAACAAAGTAAAAACAGCTGGGTCGAGACCTCTACTAACACCTCCCCACCTTCTTGGAAATGTACCGGAAAGAAATCCTCTGGGCCAACAGCCCTATTGCGTTTGAGATCTGAAACGCAATTGTGGACTTTAGTCCTAGTGGGTGGTCCTATCTCTATTGATTAGAATACTACATTGCAAATTTATCGTGATAACACAGAGAGGAAGGGCAACTAAACTCATTTTCAAAGTTTCCGCCCAGCGCTCCAACCATCTGTACTTATTATGGATGCGTATACCGTCAGCCCCGCTGAAAGCTTCACTGACAGACAGTCGCCTCGGACCAGTGGCACGGATAAGGTTGAAGAGTCTGCCGGTGATCCCTGAAACAAAAGCGGCTTCCATTTCACTAGCCCAGCCTCACGGTCAACGATTGTCTGGGCTTCTGTTTCCTACGGATAACCCTCCCAAACTTGTTATATGAACTGTCAGAAGGGATTTCCAGTATGACATCTAACAACTCCAAATATTTCTCTGAAATTTTTGTATATATAAAACTGGGTGACAGTGTCTGATTGCAGTGACATCGATATATCACAGTAAACGTATGTTTCGGGTCGAGAACGGAACACGAAATGACGTCGATGAGTCAATCACATATTGTGTCATCTAGTGATGCTTGACAATCGATAACGCTGGCTCCTTCTGGGTGTTTTACTGTCAAGTGGCTTCATTACGCGAACGTCTGTTGAATCCATTTCCATAAGTGTTCGGCAACCCTGGTTCCAAGCTG
This sequence comes from Paragonimus skrjabini miyazakii, assembly GCA_014338405.1. Taxonomy (NCBI): domain Eukaryota; kingdom Metazoa; phylum Platyhelminthes; class Trematoda; order Plagiorchiida; family Troglotrematidae; genus Paragonimus; species Paragonimus skrjabini miyazakii. The sequence continues at coordinate 92,069 of JTDE01002382.1, forward strand.
ACGCTCAGTTCTGCCAACTTAGGATGTTCCGCACCCACATTTGTATTCATAGATTACGTTCGGTTTGGCGAACTGAAGAATTAAAACCCTCAAACCGTGTGGAAGTCGGATTCCTTAGATGTACGGGCTCCTCAAAGTGCGCTAATATTGACTATGTCCGACTCTCCACGGCAAATGGTTAGCAAAATCACTTAAACCGATACGAGACTGTATGGCAAAGTGCTGCCTGAAGAACTGTTTCCAATTAACTGCGCCATTAAAAAATCTTGACATGTCTAACAAGCATATGGCCTCAGTGGACATCGAATCGGCGTCTACAAACGTGCCGTTGGGAGAAACCATCAGTCTTTCATTGCCTTACACAAATTCAAATCAGACAAAGATCGCAATCCCGGAAAGTAAACTAGAACGCCTAATTTTGTTGTGTACATCTAACGTAGGCTTTAACTTTCGAGACAACACTTATCGTCAGGTTGATGGAATCGCGATGGACAGTCCACTTGATCCAGTTTCGGCCGATATCTTTGTGGTCAAACTGGAAGAGCAAATGGCTACCAAATTGGACAGTTTCGTTCTCTACAAAAGATATTTTGATGATATACATCTAGTCACAGACGATCAGATGCAGGCAACAGATTTTATAGATTAAATGGATTGTTTACATTCGTTAAACTTTAGAAAATGAGACTAATAACCGACTGGTGTTTTTGGGTATCAACACAATTAGGAGAATGGATGGATCTATTCATCGTGTTGTCTATCGAAAGAATACGTAAATCGGTCAGTTCTTACACTGACAGTTTTGCTTCAGTAACTTATAAAAGAGAATCGGGGAGCACGCTGTTTGTTCGGGCAAGACGGCTTTGTACTAGTGAAACCCTGGATGATGCACTCCGTCCAACGGAACAGACTATTAAACGAGGTTTATCCGAAAGAATCCATGAGTAAATTTAACACGAGTAAACAACAGTAGAAATACAGCCAAATCTTTGAGAATAAATCCTGCCATGTCAGTCCTTTGTTTGCTGTATTCAAATTCGCTACGGAAAATGGTTATTTCAAAACGGTAAGGTACCAATACACGATCTGAGTCCAATTATATCCTCTGATCAGAATGGCAGTCTTGAATGGAGCCAATAAAAATGGGATTCATCCTGAGTGGGTGCATATCATACGAACGCACCGTGCATGTAACAGTGTACCGGAAACCACGTCCTTTTCAGGTCAAATCCAAGCCGGGGAAACAAAACCAGTAGCACCGCCCACTTTACATTCAGCACTCCTCATCCATGCACAAAACTACCGTGTTCACTATCAAGTGACCGGGTGGTTTTCCAAGTGTTAACACAGTTCTAGGCAATGTACACACACCGGTCCGGAATTGGACTGTGGGTCTCCTGCACGCGCGATTTACTACTACATCGTGTACTGCTTACCGGATGACCGATTCGTTATACCTAAACGTTAAGGTAAACAGGTCACATGAATCGCATCCGATTTCGCCTTATTCTACTCCATTGGAGGAATTGTTATCATATGTTAACGACACGACATGATAGCTGCATTCGATGTTAGCGTTGTTCGGTTAGCGCACAAATACTTTGTTATCTGTAAATACTCAACTACCTTTTTCCACCCTACGGCTTTGTGGTTGCTTGTAAAGCACTCGCACACTACTAGTTTGATACCGTAGTTGTGGGGAATTCATAACGACCACATCCACCTTCCTGAATTCACCAGCGTTTCAGTTGACATTAGTTGATCGAGTGATATGTCACACACACCCCGTTACACGACAAAGCGCGTTTGTAGGTGTACTCGTTATAAAAATGAATAACTATAGGTTCTATCTGATAGCATTTTTGACGAACCCGTTTTTGACAATGTACAATGGGAATTCTGAAACGTAGTGATTTAACTCTGGAGACTTACTATTATTAAAGCGAGACCTGATTATAAAAACTCAGGTCTGGTTGGATTCGAATAGGCAACAGAAACAGCATGCCAAGACGCGACAAATGTTATACCAGCCGAGCTACGAAGCCAGACTAGGTTGAAGTTATTTCAAATTGAACATCACTCATATTTGATCATAACCTTCGCATTCAAATAATCTTTTGGACATGTACACCTCTTAAGGGAGCAACAGACTGGATGTTCGCTCTTATTGGGGCTCATCAGTAATGAGTACTCCGGCCCCGATGCTTGTGAGAATGTCGCATTAACACTATTCACACAAGGTTGTAGTTAGGCGTTTGGATCCGATTATTCTGTCACGCCTATTGTGAGATCATTGGCGTCGTGAATAGTATTCTGATCACAAAAGCGCACCTTCCAATTCGTATGAGGATATGCATTAATGATGAGCCTTAATAAGAATGAAACTCGAGTCAATTGCTTTCTTTCAAAATGGACCAGCCTGAGGACCTGATTGAACGCGTAGGTTACAATCGATTTTCAACTTAAAATCTAGAAAGTTTTGAACTCAATCCTCGGATTTGACTTTCTACATGTGCCAAGATTAACCGTGCTCACTATAATTTCTTACTTGCCGATTATACGAGTGAGGCGTGAGAAAACCTCGCCCGATATTTAGTGTCAATTCTGTCAGAATGCATGTTGACTCACCCGTACCACTGCAATATTTCGGTGAATATGCAGACGATTAATCGCCCCGATATTAAACAAACACTTCAGTAGCAAGAGAGAGAAGGGATGGGGCTCAAGTCCTTTTTTCAAAATAAACATCTTAGCTTAAATATTTACTTTCAAGGAGCCAACATCCCGCGAACAAACAACCAACGTCCAAATGAGAACACCATGGCTTCTACAAAACCTGCTTTCTCGTAATTTTTATTTCTTCAGGACACCAAACCATCAGATGCACGATTTTACCATCAGATTAATGCGCCGATTCGCACTTTACCTGCATTGCACACTTAAATTTGTAAACGGCTCACATGGTTTGAAGAGGCCTCTGAATTAAAAGTGAAACGTCAGCAACAAACAGTTCTCAAATCAGATGAGCCGCTTGACTCGCGGATTACTCATTCGGCGTCCAGTATGCAAAATTCTACCAGAGTCGCAGACTTTACGCACGCACCAAATGCACCTAGTCAATTCTTCAAATTGTTTCATCATCAGAATCCTTCGGTTACAATTAATCTCAACCCGTTCTTCCACTACAGTTGTCAATCGGCTCTCATCTGCTGCATACGGGAGTGCGCTCATTACACGACTCATGGGCTGTGGATGGATTTTTCACCAACCAACAATACCCACTTCAGCCTGATTGCGAGATTCAGCCTCATAATCCTCAGAAATAACCGCTGTTTCATGTCCTTACCTGAGGGCAAATTCAGGTGAAAAACTGCTATCGAGGAAGCCCATCTCGGAGGGGCAGCACGTGCGCAACTGAAGCTTTTAGACCGAACCAAGAATAATCATCTCCTAAAAGAATACTTTAGCTAACAGTTTTCTCGTTTAAACGCCGGCAGAAGTGGGTAAACTTTGCCGCACAGAGACAGCCCGGAGTTGCCACTATGTTATCTGTTGAACCACTTATTGGCTGTATATTGTTAAGGTTCTCAAAGCAAACACCAACAGCACGCATACAGGGGTGGAATCATAGAACTTAACGTCGACAAGCGTTAGCATAACATTAAAGTGGGACAGCCCATCAAGTCATAAAGATTAGAAAACTTAACATTGTCACGCGACCAATCTAATGTTATGTTTGAAAACACTCCCAGTCCACAGCGCAGAGCCAGACTTGAAGGGACATTCTAGCCCAAGTCAATGTAGTAATCGAACTTTTGTAACAACTGATAACGTTGCTGTCCCGACATCCAACAACCACAAGGTCAGGTAGCAATTTTGGCTGACAGTCACGAAAAATGCATTGGCGACCGATGGCATCTGCTTCAGACATTAGCGAATTCAAGAAATTCAATGCACGCTTCTTGACATATGCGACAACCTAGTGCATACAGCAGCCTTAACAGAGGAATCTACACAAGTCAGGATCAGCCAATGCTTAACTATGGCTCACGTTATCCTTATTTTAACGTTTTCCACCTAATAAGGGTGAAATAACAAAGACGAAGTTTTAGAAACATACTGGAGCGTTTGGTCGCAGAGGTCATCGAAATTACAAGTGCCATATGCGTTGCTAATAAAAAAATTGACGGCTCCAGCCTATCCGGCAAACGAAGACCAGTCTTGAGCCAGTCAAAATAGCTTGCATCCGACCGCTGGACAGGCTAACCTTGCTTATGGAGCCAGATTATAAAACGACCCCACTTGTTTTGCTTTCAATGTGTCCACGAACCACTACAGTCAGCCTAGCGTCCTCGCATACATCCCCAGACTCATTCAGTTACACATATCTAGCCTGCTTTAGATGCCCCGAATTTGTAACTAATTCACCTGATCCAGCATAGCCTGTGCCAAAAGTACAACGCTACTAAGCAACAAGATTTTCCGGAATAAAAATGAAACCATCGCAGAAAAGTCGGTAAGCTAGCAGACCCGATTGTGGAAATTCTGGGTTTCAGCTGGATTTAAACCAACGACAGAAACCGCACAACAAAATGCAGTAAGCTCCCCGATGTGACTGTGTAGCTCAGAGAACGATAAACGCATTTGGGATTGCTAGTTTCGTCGCTGCTTCGAATCTAACCAAAGCCAAAGATTTCCGTGAAAGTTACCCAAATTGTTGCACTATACGTACCGCAGGGTTCAAGTATTCCACTGTTCGCATTGACCATGTCTAGTCGGAAGACAGCAGCTAAAGCCGCTGTGGAACAACCTAGGAAAAAATATCAAAAACTTGAAATGGAACAATCAAAACCGAGCAGAATGGATGAAAACCTACCGCCATTTTGGGCAGCATTTTCAAACGGTAATGTGACTACAACTTCTATAATCAAGTAGGCGGTACCTACCTGCCTTATTTCACGGAATAACCGGGGCCTTCACGTTTCGTGATTACGTTATGTTGTCACTCGGTCTTTCGGTTATATCAGTAAATAACGCCCGGTGTGGCAAGCGACCTGACCTCCACATGGTTGGCGAAATCCGTTTCGGATTAGTCCGTTACACTGGCCGGAACTGTAGAACGACTGTGCATAGCCATCATTACGAGTGGCCCGCGTTGCATCATTTGCATTTCCACCCACACACCTCCAGTCCAGTGTAGACCAGAAGAGGCAAGGCCAGAGAGCAGGTGCATGTGGTCCGGTAGGACAAAGTTGGCTGGCTATGTGGTAAGTTATGAAGGTAATAATCTATGCACGCAGGGGGTGTAGCAAATTCAAAACCGTTCCGATTTCCTCGGATAGCTCGTTACCATGTCATCTATAGTAATGAGCTAATTCAAGCCAGCTGAGCTGACAAGCTGTAAAGTTGCGAAACATCTTTACCACTACAGCCTGATTCCAATTTCGTGGGCAACGCAAACCGAGGGGGGGAACGTGCATTACAATGCATTGGCCAACCAAACTAACCCTGGCAGTCCTTACGCACATTTTCTGGCTTACACGCATGATCGCATTCCGGATCAGCAGGTTTCTAATCCCTTTCAAACAGGTGGAAATTTGCTTGATGTATCGGCAATGTCCCCTTTAGAACAAACAACGAAACAGCTTCGGGCAGCTGTTGAGAGCTTTCCATGATGTTGGGCGGCAGCAAATATCTTGAAAGCTCAACTGCCTACCAGCAGTTTAGTCCAATGTCGAAAAAAACGACCTAAAGCTTAACATATTGTGCTGGTTAAGAAGTAACTTATGATGCAGTTGACGGCTCAGCTACAAAGAGGCTACCGCTTAATCACAATATCCCACGGTTTGACCTCGACAAGCAAAGCCGAGGTAGCATGACAGTGACCAACCCTCTGATCTGTTGAACCACAGAACGCTTGGTGCATAAGACTAGGAACTAACTGAAAAACTTTGAACGAGCAACAAGATAAGCCGAACATTCTGTTTCCTCGGTTCTGTTCAACAAAGTTCACGTGACTTACGCATGCGTAGTCAATCCAAACAGTTACGCGACACCTCCAGTGGCATTACAATGCAACACACTAAGCAAATACAGTAAAGGTGCCTTACCACAAGGAGCCCCTTGCGAGCAGGATTCGACAATCTCAAAAAACCCGACGGAATTCAAAACGGCACTATTAGCGACACATACCAACTGCTCGCAGCACTATATTCCCGGGTAGCGCTAACATCGGTTTAGGATCGTTTCATCAGTTTTCATATTTCTAAGCTCAGACTAGTGAAAACAGGCGCATCAAAAACATAAAAACGAACCTGGTCGATGACAGTTACATATGATTCAAGCGGTACATCTGGTGGATGAATAGAAAAAGTTAAAATGGATTTTTTTACAATAATGCGAAGGTGATTAGAATGAAAGGATGCAGCAGTAACTCAATAAATGCGATATAGAAAAGCCGTCAAGTACACTTATTCACGGGATTATGAGCGGGCTGCACCAGTCGTTGCAGTCGGGGTAGTAGCACCAGCTCGGGCTGTTCCACCGGAAGTAGCTCGGCTTTCCGGCGTATGCCAGGTGAGCCGCTCCTCGTAAAAACGGATCACCACTTGAGGGCATTTGATGTTGGCTTCCCTTGCTGGAACCAAATCGGCTTCGTCTGAATCTTTCCTAAAATTGGAACGGAAGTAATATGAAAACTGTCATTTCTCTAAACTTTTGAAAGACAAAAAATTGCGTTTAACTCAACGGGGTTCATAATATAGGCTGATCACCGAAGTTAGCGCAACTCACAGCTAGGCTTTCGACTTTTATACCACAATGTGGTTACTGCTTTTGTTATGTAATAGCGGTGGGAGGGGTTAGCGACAAGCATGCGGAAAAAGGCGGCTACCAAGTTGCGTATATCGACTGGCAAGCTTATTTACCAGCAGGTGACCAGTATTAGCGTGGCATCGTTAATGCGCACGGGCAATGCTACAGACAGTAGTACCGGGTGGCCCCATACATATAGCTGACAACAGAATCCAAATTACGCACCCATAACACCTCACCACATGATTGCGAGTCTTATCGTGTCAACCAGTCGTCCTACTAGATTTGCAGTACCGAGCAGGTTGTGAACCAGGAAATAACAAGCATTGATCAACATAAAGAGTTTGAAACTTCTTACCATTTCATTAAAAACATCAACTCTCCGCTGGAATCCGTCGCACCAATTATACGTTCCGCTTTCAATCCGCGCCCAAATCCACGCAGTTTTCCTGTGCTTTTGGGAGTTTTTGACTAAAAGTGGACGAGTTCGTTAGTAGCAAGTTAAAAATTATTGTAATTGTAAACAATGGACTCAGTTACATTAACACATACCAAGAGGCTGAAGTAAAAATAGTACAAGTTAAACAGTTTCATTAAATCCAGCACGAAGCTGCTATGCAAGACATTTGTTGCGTATCACTGATGTGGATAAGACCACCGACCCTTCACAGATGAATGGAGAAATTCAATACCGTTCATTCATCTAATGCACAGAACACATCCTTCATATTGATACATCATAAGCCAGTGTCTTCAAGACTAACAAATAGTCAACCCGAAGTGACAATATTCACGTGGGCAATGTGAACATCTTTGAGAACGTATCAATAGTGTTCAAAACGGCGTAAGTCACGTTCTGCTGCAGAACGAAGAATCAGTGAGCACACCGCTGCTACAGCAATATGACAATGGCAGTGTAGAATGACACAGGGCTAAGAAGTAAACAACTAACATACTACTTTCGACCGGCTGGGATGCGACTGACAGCGTTTAGTCTGTGGCACACGGTAGGAATATACAATAAACAAGGAGAATGGGAAGAAACGCGAGCTAAATTATATATATATATATATATATATATATATGCATCGAACTTAAATGAGAATGAACAAAGCGACTGTGTACGGCATCACAGACCAGACTAGGACACTTACGAAGGAGGCAGAGTGAAACATCTGGGCTTCACACGTAGAATAAAATGAGTTTGAAATAAAATGTGGTTTCAAGATGGATTTTACTGGGTCACTCTCAATTTCAAGTCGCCCCCACTCTCAGTCGCAACGTCTGTCGAGACGAGTGCTTTTTTTTTACACACCTCACTACAGCATTACTCATGCGGCCTTTCATTACGGTGAGGTCAGGCTCTAGTCATGAGGTCGCGCATGTGAGAGTGAGCCAACCGTATAATTAACACTAAACCAGCTTCGTAATCGCTATCGAACACACTGATCCACCTTCTAACTTCTACCTGCCTACCTGATCGCTATTCTTTTGTACTGTTGACAGACGAGTGTAGCGGAGGCTGTCCGCGTGTCCTGTATGAACTCCTATGGCGCCGTCATAAAACCAATGTCGACGAGTGAACATCGAACTGAATTGCAGAAAAGCTTGCACTGACATGAGGTGAAACAAACCAACTGCGAAAATGATGAAACAACAGTAGTAAGGCAGGATTACGTGGAAAGTGATCCTTCCCTTGAAAAATTTCGACACAAGCACGCGGGGAAAATTTCGACTATGTAACTACATCGCTTAAGAGAGTGCACTACACCGAGAATGCAGTACATCGAAACGAGAGAAAATACTCTTGGCAGACCTGAAACCGCATGAAAGCACACAATTTTCGGTGAACGGGTGGGGATAATTCCTCTGAGTCGCTGAGTGTATGATTCCGTGAGTAACTCGTGCAGACGCCTTGTCGACACCCGAAAAAGTCTATACTCGAATACGATAAGCAACTATAAAGAGCGGTAAACATGCCTCTAATATGAACACTCCGTGTATCAAACTAACCTTGGACTCATCTTCCTGTGTAGACTTTTGAGATTCCTCCACCAAAGCTTCCGCTGTGTCACCATGATCTGTAGGAACCGCCGATGCACGCTTCTTTTTTGGCGGTTCTAGCGACTCCTCTACAGATTGTTTAGGAGAGGTGCTCGAATTTTGAGGCGTAGACGGTGTCGACTTTGGACGACTACGAGGCTTTGCGGTATCTGTGCTCGATGATGATCTAGCAGGACTAGCTCCGACTGACTTTTCCCTAGCTCGACGGTCCTCGAAATCCTGATAAGCAAAAAAAAAACATCATTTCAAACCGCGAAATGTTCCAACTTTGGGGGACTGGGCGTACCAAGCCACGGAGCAACCCTTGAGGGTCGTTTTTAATAACTAGCCACCAAATCAACATTCCCACCTAACCAAACAAACAGCTGAGACAAGGCATTTAAATGCCTCCGAGGGCCTCATCTGCCAGCGGTACCCCAATGAACACTAACAAAAATATTCATTAGTCTAAGCAACGGCATGTAAACGCACATGCAATGTAAGGAAAAGATGACAGGAAGGCATACAGCCCCACGAGTAACCACAATGACTCAAAGCATAACATTCAATCCGACTTGTCCTTTGCTCCAAAGAGAGCTATAAGGGGCGCACCGCCCCGTAGAACTACAGGAAGATGGCAGCACCAAAAATTAGTCATAACATTCGTGAAGTACTTAGCAAAAAGAGGTGCACAGTCCAGAATGCGAGTATTAACAATAACAGTAGCACTCCGCCTAAGTGCATCAAAACCTAGCGTGAAATATTACGGACGTCGTTCGGTTGTGCCGATGATGAAGGAATAAAGCAAATGTTGAAGTTAAATTCGGAATCCACAAACATAACGAATATGCAAAGCTGGTGTATGCTCATTAAATCATCGAAATGTCCAAAAACCAACCTTGATCAGCTCAGGACAATCGAGGTTCTCTTCAGGCTCCCATGTGTTATCCTCTTCTGGATAACCCTTCCACTTCAAGAAATATTCCTTGCGGCCACCTCGTATACGGGACTTTAGGATCTTTTCGACTTGAAACTCATCTTCGCCAACATCACTTCCCTCAGATTCCCGACTGTTCTTTGATGCCATTTAACAGGATCGCGGAAAAGCCGCCCGACAGTTAAAATTTCAAAGGTTTACGGTTGACAAAGCATTTAAACAAACACCTCATTGGTTCTTTGAGGTACAAACGGAACAGACAGGCTAGATATTTAAAAACTTCCGTATTTTGATACATAGAATCTCAGGATCCTCGGCAAGATGCTGAAGTACGGGGGGAAAGGCGCATTGTCCGAACTATTGCAATATGTAGCGTCTTGTACAGAATTTTGTGTTACATCATTCTCATTGTTTTTCGCACTTTTCACCTTCTTCAAATTCACATGTACACTCGTTTAAATCATGTGAGTTGAGTCAATGAAAAAAAATTGGTTTCCAAGGTCGCGAGCCCTGTGTTCTCTCTCTGCGTTCAGTGTCGTGTGCACTCAGATTTTTGGGAGAGTTAACGGCTAACGGAATCCACATTCATTTTAGCGCATTTCCAAACTCATCGATCGTCGGAATTATCTTCGTTGTGACCTCTAAAGTTACCTGGGAACTATACGACGGATCGTATCTACTGGATACTTCATTCAGTGTGGTGGGACTGTAAACGACGCACCTTCACGAACTACTGTGAGTCAGTTGTTCCCATTTTGTATCACTTTTCGATTTCGTGTTCACACTTGAACTGTATATAGCGTTTAGATCCACTACAAATAGATGTCAGTCAAGTCGAGCCCATAATGTACGCAATTTACAATTATACCATGTGATTCATTTTTGTACATTTTTGTATATACTGTTTTGTTGCATTCACCTGTAGACCTGTTCGAAACCATCATCATCATGCTTTTGAATTTGATCGCGCACCGCGTACCGTATGTCTTCTTCATTTGCGCGGATTTTTGGACCAGTAAAGAAATTGCACGGTGAAATATTTTATCTCCGCATATCGACTGATCTGTCGACGCTCAACGTTCGCCATCCCATGTCGCATGTGGAATTATTCATCGGTGTTGTTCCGGACCTTATCTCTGGCGCTGTATTTCTCTCGTGTAGTTGCCTTTTCAATTCAGCGAAACTTGACTTACCAGAGTTGTTCCTATTTTACCGATACGTCTTCCCTTTGGTGCTTATCCGTCACCGTTACAGCTCTTCTTTGGTATTACCATATTTTGATCATTTATATCATTTGATTGGTTATGCCCCTGCAATCCTTAAATGGGGTGTAGTGACCAGCGATCGTGTTGCTTCTCCAAGGATCCCAGCTGCAACTGTCTTTCCGCTTGTTTGTTCCGTACGCATGATTCCGTGTACGCCTGCATTGGGAGGCTTGATATGAACTCAGTGTCACTTTCTTCAGCTGTGCAACTAATTGCATGCAGCAGATGCTTGCCCTTTTCTTAACGACTCATTTATTATTCTATTCTTCACGGTCGTCTAACCCAAACCTTCTCCAGCGTCGTTTATCGCACTCGAAGGTTCCAAGCACTTTTCGCTTATCGCGTTTTTGAATACTGCCGAGTGGGCTGTGGACCATTTCGCACTTTTTTCTTTCTCCTCTTGGTTGCTGCCGTTGGTCCCAAACTAGGCTAGAGCTAACTACTTATCATATTTCCAAACATTGCTGTAAATGTACGGTTTGTCTCCAAACTGCGCTACGTTCTGTAGTTCAATGCCTGTTGAGACTACGTTCCGGTTGATTTTCAGGAAAGGCATATTAAGTGGTTAGTGGACGAAGGTCTAGTGTATACCCACTTGTCCACTACAGGTGTTACAACAAGAACCGTGGTTTCTGTTGGCCGATTTTTTTACAGCTGATGTAACAAAAGGTTGCTGATTCCGCACACAAATTCTATGCAAAGACAACCTCAGTCTCCCGTTTCAGTTAACTCATGCGTGAAGCATTCAAGAGGCGTTTGGCCTGGAAAAGATGAAATTTGAAAGAAAGCGATTGTAACGTGCGATCGGAACCAGCAGACGCGCACGGGTTGAACTTGAATTGTGTGATGAAGCGTGCGGCTGGGTTATTAGCCCCGTTCTAGTTTCCGTTTGTGTAAGTCATGCGCATGGTTTACAGGGCCTTTGGCTCATGCTTGTTTTGTTGTTTCGTTCAACAGGTATGTTGCTGGAACCACTATTTCGGAAGAACGCTGTCCCACCCCCCGGTATCTCCACGTCGCCTCAACGTTAGTCCACAAATGTCACGGGCAAACAGAGTAAAGACGGCCAGCTTGTATGTTACACTATCACGTATTTGGAGCACCCAAAAAGACTTATATTGGTGCCGGGAAAATTGGCGAAGGAGTGGGAATTAGCAGAAGTGCTGTGTGACGATTTGCTGTCCCAGTGAGCAATACATAGGCCGGCATACTTGTTTTTCCCAGTACTAGCAACAGTCGATTCTGATGGAAATTCATTGCATGGGTCCAGGATAAAGTATCCAGGTAGTCAGTCCGACAGATGGCGGCTGCAAGGTAATAACGAGTGTTACTTGGAGGTTGGTGCTTGGAGTATAAAGTATGATGTTTGTGTGAAGTGGTTCCACCGTCGGTATAGCAAACTCTCGAAGTAATCTTGTGAGTTGTATGTGGTTCATAAAATGCTACTATGGGTTTGTGCGCCACGTATAAGTAAACTGCGCGATTGCACTTCTATTGCGTGCACTGGGGTTAACCAGGATTAGATCTGTGGAGGTAGCACGCCGCCCGTTGTGTTCAACGAGTTAGATGATGTGTGACCGAGCGGACCAAAGGCGACTGGTCGAGAATAACACAGCGAGTAGACAAACAGTATTTTATTGACCCGCGAGGTCAAGGCGAAAGTGAACGGACACCAAGACAAAACGGTGACAGAGCAGAGCGACAAACGTGCACGCAGCGGGGTCGTCCGTTCGAGTGCGCGGGGTAGTTGTCGGTTTCTCTGCTCGTGCAAAGAAATGTTTAAGTATATACAAAAGTTAGAAACAAAAAGAGTACAAATGGCACTCGTAGATCTAATATAGTTGACAATAACGAATAGGGTCGCTACAATGACAGCACATGGGATGCGGTGAAGGATATTAAGCCGAACGGCCCGAATGTTAATGAAGGACTTTGGAACAAGGTGAAAAGCTCTGATGGAGACCGGGGTAAGAAAGGAAAGGGAGCGGCTACAAGCATAATCACTCGCTAGTTTTGGTCACCGAGTTAAGGGATAAAACTGCCCTCAACGTTCATGATGAACTAAATGTCTTCGCTACTAGCAGGGTGAGTTGTAGAGAAGTGGGAAAAGAAGGGACAGCGATAATAAACGGAGGAGGAAAGCAGAAGAAAGAGTAGTGAGTGACCGGAAATCGGTTGAAGAGAATGTATAAAGGGGAAGGAAAGAACCCAAGAAACTAGGGAAGCTGGTTAAGCATATCTGTTCAAGAATGGAAGACCAAGAGCAGAGGTTTGCCGAAGTCCATTACCAAGGCGGGCTTTTGGTCAAGTCCTCGTCGAGTCCTGAAAATAAAAAGCACTTAGATCTTGGTGGAACCAGGTATGTCGTCATCATAATCATCCCTGAGCCCATTACGGAAGAAGGTGAAGCTAAGGAAAGGGCGATGAGAGTTCACCTGGTGAATATCCTAAGGTAAGTAAATTTTCCGGAACGTTTGGCTATTAAAACAATGATGAGTGTAGGTAGTTGACGGGCTACTGTATGGCCCTAGACCCATGTTGACTGAGTCCTCTAACCTCAGGCACTAGGATAAGTTCCTAGCGGCGGCAGGACAGGTATGCATGGCCACTCAAAGTCGAGTTACCGTGACACCAGACGATTCGGCTGAGTAGAAAAACACTAGCCGCTCCAGCGGTACTGAATTACTGATTGCGACGCAGCAATGCATCAAAGATTCGGGATCACGGGTACAGCTAATAAGCCTACCAGTAGAATAAGAATATAGAGAGGAAAACGGGAGGTTTCGTCCCATTGTAAATGCTTCCCATAGTAGGGAGTGTGGATCGTTTGGCCTGAAGCCGGGAAAGAGTGGAAGACCCCTGCAATAAACGGCGGGAGTACTCAGATAGTAGGCTTCAGCAATGAGGTGCCCTTGATCCAAGGAATTTTAAACAAGGAGTGCTTGCGAGATATCTCTCAGGGCCTTGTATGCTGATGCTAGTAGCCTGGGAAGTAAATGAAGTGAAATGTCAGGGGAATCGATCAGTGAGGATGTCGTTGCGGTTTCTGAGATCTGGTTACAAGAGACATGTCTGTCGCTCATATATGCACTCCGGGATATTTGATGCACAGAGTAGATAGACAAGATGGTAAAATGGGCGAGGGTGTTCTGCTGTTAAGAGCGCGGCATTATGACAAGCACCAAGAAGAGGAGTTGAATGTGGAAAGTATTTAACTATTAAGCCGTTTCATAGCAGACGGCGGAACAACGTTACTGTCCCCGTGCGTTTATAGAAGCCCTTCTTCTGCTCGACAGGAACATGAGCAACTCCTTGGTGTTATTAGATCACAAGCAAGCATGTCACGGCAAATCCTTAGGGTAGGGGACTTCGCTGCTCGCGAGGTGGACTGGAGATTGATGCATGCTGTCAGTGTTACCTTCGGCGGTGCATTGTTAAACCCTCTGAATGAGACGCCATTACTTCAACACGTCAACGTGATCACTAGGTAGAGGTCGGAACACTCTTGGGTAAGAGTGACCATGGAGTCAAAAGTCTGCAGTTTTGTCGTTTCTGCGCCCAACCCCCTGTCAGATATCGTAGATCTTTTGGAGGCATGAATATCCAACCGTAGTGACCGCAAAAGACGCTTGGCCCGAAAATTCATTTATTGCACAAACGCCCGTATAGGTCATGTCAAAAATCAAACCACAAACGCGTATACTCATTTGCAAGTTAGATATGCATTCACATCCATCATTGTCATTCGCCTTGTTGGAACTTCTGCCGAGCGCGTACACGTTAGTTCGATAGCCTTTCCTTGTCCTCCGTCTTCTTGACATTCGCAGCTTTCCCTTTTGTTCCTGAACGTTGCCTGTGGGTGACATACTACTTGTGAGTAGTATATTACTCACAACGAGACTGCCTGTCATACAACAATCCTCCCCCTTCTGGGGTTCCCTGGTCCCTTCGCATCTGTTTGCGAATCCTCTCCGATCGACGCGGTGTTCCCTCCCGGATTATTGATCTTCTGGTTCGCCCCACCGGCATCTCGTGCCACGTCGCTAACTCACTGGCATGCACTCGTTTCGTCTCGCCGTCCTTCTTGATCGTGTATACTGGGCCTCGTCTGGCGACTACCAAATACGGACCTTTCAATTTGGGTAGAAGTTTTCTCGATCCTGGGCCACTGACGCCCGTGTTCCGATGATCTCGATACTTCACCCGTTATCCTAGGTTGAACATTCTAGTTTTGCCGAGCCGTTGCCATGCGGGTTGCTCCCTCATGCGTGCCTGCGATGCTTTCAGATTTCGTTTGGCTCGTTCTCTTTCGGCAACCAATTCTCTAGTGGGATCAATGCACTCTGGCCATATTTCGATGTGCTAATCCACCGGAAGTCGAGGGATTTTACCGTACATCAGTTGAAATGAAGATTTCTTCGCGTTTACCTGCACAGACGCCCGGTGGGCCAATAACACCGATGGCAACGCAGACCCCCAGTCACCTCCTTTGGCTGATAACCATTCTTTGGTCGGTCGGTTGTTACGTTCAGTTAGGCCATTAGTTTGCGGGTGATGTGTTGTCATTTGGATGCGCTTGAATTGACACTGTTTATCTCCTACCGTGAATGCTGTTTTCTCACGATCCGTGGGTTTGATCGGTACCTGCCAGTGTCCGGAGCGTAAGTTCAAAACTGTGGACAACTTCGCCTGTTGCAGCTTGTCAAAAATGTCAGCGACGAACGGTATTGGCACAACATTGTTCCGTGTTACCTCATTCAGCCGTCTAAAATCCACACAAAAGGGATATTTCCCGCTAGACTTCTTCACCAGGAGAACAGGCGAGTTGTACAGACTGTTGGCTTCTTCGATAACATCCTCTTTCAGCATGTTCTGCACTTGCCTTTTTAATTCCTCCTCTAGATGAACTGGTATCCTGCAGGGTCCGTGAGGTCGAAATGCTCCGGCTGTTGGCATTTCATGTGCAACCCAGTTGCGGAATCCGTACGGATCATCGTCGTTCGTAAATACTTCCGCATATTTTTCGACCGTGGACTGGAGCAAGGGGGGCGGTGCAACTGGGAGCTTCAGCTGTGCGTACTTCGTTGACGCTATCCTGTCGCTGTCCTGTGAGTGTCAGGGAGCCATACCTGGTCGACAACTTTTGAGCTTCAAGTCAATCGCGGCATCTGTTGCGGCAAGGAAATCGGCTCCAAGAATCGTTTGCCTGGTTTCTGGGGACACAATGAAACGGTGCTTTACGATATGACCGCCAATACGTACCCCACATTCTTTCACACCGTCAACCAGTAGACTATGACCTCTAACTGTCCTGATCATTATGGATCTCGGTTCTGCGTTTTGCTTTCCTGCACGAGCAATCAACGAAATAGCCGCCCCTGTATCGACCCAACGCTGTTCTATCTCTCCGTCAACTTCAACCCTTGTATGTACGGCCCCCTTTTCAATCGCTCCCATTACTAGTTGACCCGCCCAATAAAGAGAACAATCATGAAACACCGTATTTTAGACCTCTTAAACCGTCGGATTGAGCAATCCTTCTTCCAGTATCCCTTTTTTCCACAGATGAAGCAAACTCCTAGTCGATCGTTCTGTCGTGATGATGTCCTCAAGGCAGCTACATCCGCTGCGAGTTGCTCCATTGTCTTCTGCATTTCTTCCAGCGTCTTCTTGTCCGTATTGCCGCCTGTATCCACTGAGGCCACGGACATTACTGCCAACTCCCGCGTCGCCTTTGCGAGCTCATCAAGGTTCATCGGCCGCGCGACATGGGCAATACGGACTTGGTCGCGAACGGCCATCGGGAGACCTTCAATGAACTGCTCCGTTGACAACTGCTGTCGTGGTTCTTGATCCAATCCTGGCAGAGCCCTGTCCAGCAAACCTTGCAAAGTGGCGGCAAACACGGATGGATCCACTCCTTGTCCAAGCCTGGCCACCTTGAACCGCCGCATGGCCTCCTGGCGGTCGGCCGGGCTGTCGAACGCAGCCACCAGCGCCTCCTTCGCAGCGGCCCACTCCATCTTCACAGGGCCTCTTCGCGCTGCGTTCAGCACCGCCTTCGACCTGCCCTTCACCAGCGTCCGCAGGGCAGCCAGCTTCCCACGGTCGGTCTTGACTCCGACCACTTCGGCCACGTCCTCGAAGTCCTCCAGATCGCCCGAACGTCTCCATCTTCGAACGGCTGTGGCCAGGGTATCTTCATCCTCGCGTTTGTCACGGCACCAGTTGTTGTGACCGCAAAAGACGCTTGGCCCGAAAATTCATTTATTGCACAAACGCCCGTATAGGTCATGTCAAAAATCAAACCACAAACGCGTATACTCATTTGCAAGTTAGATATGCATTCACATCCATCATTGTCATTCGCCTTGTTGGAACTTCTGCCGAGCGCGTACACGTTAGTTCGATAGCCTTTCCTTGTCCTCCGTCTTCCTGACATTCGCAGCTTTCCCTTTTGTTCCTGATCGTTGCCTGTGGGTGACATACTACTTGTGAGTAGTATATTACTCACAATGAGACTGCCTGATATACAGCACAACAACTAAGGTCAGATGCATAACTGTTTATTTGGATAGATTGTCATGGTATCACTGACGTCAACTAAGCTTGGACCACACTTAAAGATAACCTTACGCGACTAACTGACACACATAAACCAGTAGGACGTAGTCAGCTTAAAGACAAGTCGCTGTGGTGGAAAAGCAGAGTTGAAAGGCGCAGAGATGCAAAGGGAAGACTTGGTCTGTATAAAAATACCATCTGGGGGTTGATAAGGTGTTGTCAGTGGAAAGCGGTTAGGAAAAGCTTTTCTAATGTACATGACGAATGTAGGACGAAGTTTAAAACAAATCTGCCGGAGAGTTATCCTAAGAACCCGGAAGCTTTCTTTTGCTATGTTCAGGCTAAAGGGGCGACTAGGAGGGGACTGAATTTCATTGGTGATGTTGAGGTCAATGTTGTCGGAACACCGTTACAAAAAGCGCAGGGTTTCCGCCGGGTTTTTATGAGACGGCACGTATTCCGGACTTAGAAACTAGCACAATCGGGCTCAGCACAGGCACTGTAAGAGGGCCAACGCTGCAGGTAGTTGAAACAGGAAGGGATGAGTTTAAGGACAGATTGGATAAATCAGACGTGAATAAGGTGATGGGGTCGGGCCGTATCGGCTTGAGGATACGATGTTTTACAGAAGTTTCTCACCGTGTTACTTGGTCACCTCCCAAAAGGCCATAATTCCATATGTCTGTGGGAGGACAAAAGTTATACCAGGTTGAAAACTACCGAAAAGTTAGTCTTACGCCAGTTGTCCTGAAACTGCTGGAAATCACTATTAAGAATAGGGTTGTAAGGCACCTTACGGAGACTAGGCCCTTCTCCACAGACCAACAAGGGTTCGTGAAGCATAGGTCATATCTCACTAACCTGGTCTGTTTCCTCGATGAGATCAAAGAGAGGCTGGATAGGGGACAGAAAGTTGAAGCTTATTACTCGGACTTCAGTACGGCATTTGATTCAGTGGACCACCGATTGCTAATCCTCAAACTAGAGGCCTTCGGCCGTCCTTCAAGACAGCTGGGATGGATACAGGACTTCTTGAGAGGCAGCACCTTCCACGTAGAGAAAGCAGGGCAAAGGTCAACAAAAGGTGCGGTAGTTGGCGTGGCACCTGAAGGAGCAATGCTTCGACCACTACTGTTTTTAATGTTTATCAATAGCCCCTCTAAAAACCCGAAGTTTCTGCTACATCTTTGCTGAGGATGTGAGGATTGTAGGAATTGCGGATAGCCGGCGAATGCAGGACGACCTGGGTACTGTTCAGAGGCGATCAGGTGAATGGCAACTACCCTTAAATTTAGGCAAGTGTAATCAGCTGCTTGCTCAAAACCAGGCAGAGTCGGCCAATATTTTGTTAAGGATGGCAAGGAGAAGGAACTATGAAGGGTAAATACAATCAAGGACTTGAGAGTGCTGACAGAGAGGAGGTTGAATGCTTCCAAGCATTGTTTAGTGGCGGCTGAAAAAAGGAACAGTGTTGTGTACGTTTAAGAGAACATTCGCGTCAAGCGAACCGCAGGTGTTGTTGCCCCTTTATAAAGTGTATATAAGGCCACATACGGAATATTTTATGCAGGTCTGAAGCCCACATATGGTGAAAACACGAAGATACCCGAGGAAGTTTGAAGGAGTTTGACGAGGCCGCTGGAGGGAATGCATGATAACAGGTGTGAAGACAGAACAAAGGAAACGTCATTTGTTTTTCTTGCGCGAACCAGGAGTAGAAGTAACCTGTAAAAACTTTCGAGATTATCCGAGGAGTAACCAGAGTTGAGGCGGACTCATTGTTTGGTCTACATACAAACTCATACACCCGAGACGGCAGTCTCAAGTTGGAGAAGAGAGTTGTTACATCGCTTAGAGCTAAGTTCTTCGTGTTTCGAGCCACTGAATGCTTTAACATGTTTCCACAGAGTGTGGCATCCTGTGACACTACGACAGGGTTCGAAAGGAAGCTTGATGAGTGTAGGCCATCTTTCTTTCTGAACCTGTTGTGAGAGTTTCGTCTGACTAAGATCCCCTAGTACTTTCTCCCTTATAGATTTGAGTCGGTTAACTCTTCATCATTATCTGCCATTATTGTTATCCATTTTTTGTCTTGTTATTTTTAACTATTTATTTATTTACAAAGTTTGTCCTGGTATCTTAGAATATAGGTCCTGGGAAGCAAACTCACATTGGTCTTACACTTATACCTTGTTTCATGTCATTTCAGTGAGCAGAAAAACTTGTGTATCGATGGTGACCGTGAACTTGTGTTCGGACGGTACTGTCAACTTAAACCCCTCAGCTTTTATCTGGTAGCCTCCATGATTACTCATGGAGGTGAAGAATTTCTTCTTTTGTCGTCGCAGTACTGGTCGCCCTCAGAAGCTCACTGGTGCAGGAGACTAGATTATTTCTGGCTCAAGCCGCTTAATCCTGGACACTCAACTGAACGGTTCTGTGTGGGTGCGAGGCTTGGTACCCGCGTACCCAGGACCTGTGGGAGTCAGGATTCCCGAAAATACTCAGTGAAAACTCCTTGTAACGTTGCACTTAAGCAAGCACCGACATAAGTAGGTGTCTGAAGTTGTGAATTATAATACTGCACATACTTTTATGCTCACTTTGGTTAAGCAGCGCTGAAGGTGTGTTAACTTTTAGCCTGTACAGTCTAACTACAACGACCGCTGGCGCGTGTTTCACCGCCGTACAGACTTGTCTTAATTTTCACAATAGCCGAAAGGTCATGAAGAGTAACGCGAATTTTCATTTACATTTTCTGCTGTCATTACACCTGTTATTGTTAATCTTTGTTGCGCTGAGCATCGTGATCTATACAGTTTCCTTCACCGTTAAGCGTATAGATTTCGTCAGTTAGTATCCCGTCGCGCGTAGTGCCCGCGTAATTTATCGCTTTTATAACACTAACATTTGTCGCTTTTATTCACGAACGTTGGCATAACGACACGCACGGAATCTAGCAGCGTTGATGGATCGGAGAGATCCAGCGTTTGTGGCCGATTCGGCTGCCGCTTGACTGTTCAAAAAAGTACGGAGTACCGAATGTATCTACAGCGATACTGGTTCAAGTGTACTGGTCCCAAGGAGGACCAACACACTTTATTCACTTCCACAAAATGACCGATTATTTGTATGGGGTGCTTCTTCCGATAATGTTACATTCCGTCCTGGTCCGTATTCGTGCCGTTTCTCACCACCGTCAGTGAGTAGGAACAAAACGCGTCCAAGTGTACCTGCAAGGCGTTTGATAATGTCAAGCATTGTCTGCCTTGAAGTCAGAGCTGTGCACATCGAATGAGTATATTGCGCTCACCCTTCCAGGTGTGGCGGTTGCTTCTAAGGCATGGGCTTTATCCACTGCTCAAATTTAGGAATCACCCACAAACTTGAAGGACAAGGCAATTCAATCTAGAAGGCTTGTTTTATGGGGATGGCTTTTGGCTACATCCTCTCCAGGTGAGCAAGCTAATGCGGTATCAAATATTTCTTTCCCATCAGACCTAACAAACTTGGTTTCGGCTAGAAGACTTTGATCTAAAGCTACTAAACGTCACTGGAACTTCTCGTGGCGTTACCCAGGTAGATGAGCATGGAGAATGTGCTGGATTAAACAAAAAAATGGAGGCAAATCGCGTTAATTTGAAGAGAGTTTCACTAGACCGCCCATTGCGAAAACGACGGAAGCGCTCACTCCTTGCGTACCAGAACAAGGTCACACATTAAAGCTGATGCCAGACTCCAGGTTAAAACAAAAGTCTTAATCTCTACTCTCAGGGAGAGACAAGTGTCTCCGGAAGGATCAACCCACGCGCCCGCACTCAAAAAAGGTGCCTGTCCCTATCTCTTTGGATGGCCAATCCCCTGGGGAACTACGTGGGCCTTAAAGAGTAGCCCAAGCGTGGTACAGACTGTCGCTCTTCCTCCGAATCTCCGTTTCTTCCACCTCAAAAATGTCTGCTTAAAAACACTTTCTACCTCTATAATCCTATAAGTTTGCCGGAGTCAACTTCAGCATCTTCGGAGACTGCTGCTTGGCTCGCTCCAGCCGCATTTTCTTCGGGTGAATTGGGATCATTTCTTACGAAATCTTCGGCAATTACCCGTTTCACGGGATTCGCTTTGAAGGTCGTTCAAAAGGCAAAACGGTCCTTTTGGCGCGAATCCTCGATTTTTAAATATTTTATGAAATTTTAAAATCGGAATTTCAGGCAAAGTACTTATCGTACATCAATTGTAAATAAGCGGCGTTAATAGAAAAATTAGAATACATCGATTAAATCCCAAAAGTATTAGCTTGGTGATAAAAAAATTTTCCCACCATTTTCGCGAAAACAATCCGTTATTGACGTTAGCTCATTTTTTCAAGTCTTATAAATGCGATCATTGCCATTTTCGAGATGAAATGCGTCATCCTAACACCTGAGAGTGCTTCATTTTGCGGCGTTTCACAGATATGGCCGAAATGGAAATATACGACCATGCTGTGTTTGCTTTGCATTTCAACAAGAACGTCAACACATTTGATGGTGAAACATGTATGAAAACATCCCCAGCTTCCGTTCTTATACTTTATTTATACTATTTCTCTTTGTTTGCATGATT